>JABSMR010087654.1:0-12831 GCA_018902295.1 Dusona sp. PSUC_FEM 10030013 | reverse complement strand
TTTATCATTATATTTAATTATTGATTAAATTCAGTAAAAAAAAATAAAAAGTTAAAATAAATAAAAGGTTATTTACGAATTATCGTTTTTGTTCAAAGTTTTATTTACAATTTATGGGGAAATTCAATGATTAAAAATATCGATGCCTTTCTCGTTTTCATGTTTCAAAGGTAATTGAATATTTCAGTTATAACATCAATGATTATTACTGCAAAGGGTTTTGTCAATAGTTGTTTTTATACGTGTAAAGATAATATTTTATTCAGATGAATTTAACCCCTAATACTCTGTCAACCAGTATTCTTTTTTATCAATCGATTTTCAGTTCTATAGTCGATTGGCTTCTATTATTAATGGGGGTAAACTGAAACGGTTTCAATTTCTCGAATATACGAACGTGGCGAAATGTTTTTGTTTTTTTTTTTTAATGTCATGTACGATAACAGGAAAGGTAAGCAAAAATAATTAATATGTATGTCTTCTCGTATTTTATATTTTGACAATATTAAATGAATTTCATTCCGCGTTGTCCTACTTTTCAAACTTTTATCGCGAGGTGTTTCTTGGTCGTACAGATTTTTTTTTTTTTTAATTTTATTTCGAAAAGAAACGTAAGACGGAGTTGTTTTAAAATAACGAGCGGAAACGTCGATTATGGAAATAGTGAGAGTCGTAAGAGCAAAAGATAAATGTTGACGTTTACAAATTACACAGTGTTAGGACGTCATTATTTTCTTCTTTGCAGACGAAAAAATATATTTTCAAGTTTTTAGTAAATAAAAAAAAAAGCTTGTGTGCTTTTTAGTACAGACGAGTTTTAAAATGAATAAAGGGTTATAATTGAAAGGAATATTTGAAATCCTTGAATATGTAAACTTTCCTATCTGCTGTTTTCTCATTTGAGAGACTGAAAAAACATTGGCTACGGGAGAGAAAACACTGCCCTTTACTTTTTCTTTAAATATTTTTTTAGGCTTGCAACTCGCGGTTTCTCGGTGACAGAGAAGACATTATTCTGGACTTGACTACTTCAGAAAATGATTTATTTCCTTTCAAACAAAGTCGTTCAAAAGTTGGATATTAAAGGCATACATATACAGATGTCATCGTTATTAAACCATAAAAATGGGGAGGAGCTCATCGTGTGCATTAATAACGCAAATATGGCCACTCTAATCCGGAATAAAGAGCTTAAGCAACGAAGAACCGCTCTTGCATTAAAAATTCCACCATTTTTCCGTCCAATATAAAAAAACAATTGGTTAAAAAATCCCGAAAACGGAACGAGAATGTTGAAAAGTATTCGATTACGATTGGTCGGAGGTATTGAAGTTTCTAATTGAATTAAAGTTGCATGCCTCGACCACTCCGTTCAACTTTTTTCAACAAATTCTGTCAAATTTTTATCCATATCGAAGAATAAGAATAAAACAAGAGGAAAAATACAAAAACTCTGAGAAGGCTGATTGTTTTATTTGTTTATTTTGATAGAAACATGGAATTTTGTTCGTTCGGTGTTTTTTACGTGAAGAAATATCCTGACCGAATTTTGTTACGCATAGAGAAACAAACTCCTCTCTAGCCAATGATCTTTCGTGTACTGTGCAACGTAACCATTGCAGCTTGTTCTTGTTTATGCATATTGCACATACGAAGGAATGGGGTTGGATGTTGTTGAAATATTCATAAGGAAGGTGGAAAGGCATATGGGATATTTGCTGTTGAAATAGCGAGAAGTCCACGAGTGCATACATATGGGATATCTGAGGAGCAAAAAACTGCAGAAGGATCTTTTTGTACGATACACAGCATACATCTTATAACACATATCACGGGTATCGTCCCTACGTCTCGAGCTTATTATTCTCAAATAGTTCAAACGTTCGACACGAAAATTGTTATTGTTTTTCCTTGTTTTTCGAACAAATATCTGGTAAGAAGAGAAGGAAGTAGAAAAAATAATATCAAAGTGTCAATTTACGCGAGCTTGATGAAATCAGGAATGATTTTTTGATAAAAAGAGACAGTAATCGTCCATTTCGTTTTAAAACATTTTGCTCCATTTATCCAAGCACTTTATTTCCTTTATTTTGCAATATCCGACAACGTGGATAATGATAAATAGCGTTTACTTCTTTTTCTCATTTGTCCATTCGACAGAAAAATATTCAATATCGATGAAATATATTCGGAGATTTAAGCGAAAGAAAATTGTGGGTCACATTGATTCGCGGGTGGTGGTTAGCGAGACACGGAGTGATGCTGAATCGTTTATCGACAGACTTATTTTTAAGGCCGTATGCACGTGAAAATGTAGTGATGAATTAATCAAATTTTTCGATTGAAAAATACAATTTCATACGTTAAAGGTCTAAGAGACTTTGTTCAGCTCCATTAAACTATTGGTTGAAAAGACGATGAGCCTAATAAATGTATTTATCTCAATTGCACGGTGTAACATTCGCAAGTATTTCCGCGGCAATTTCCGAAGCTCGTCGACTTGGACGAGTGATCGTGTTTTCGAGAATGGCGTGAAAAATATCTGGATTTGTTACTCGGCATACTGTGGAAAGGGGAAAAGGGGGGGGGGAGGGGGTTGAAGGGGGTTGAAGAAGGTATAAATTCACTGTACGAAGAAGAATTTGGGTGCGCGGCTCGAAATGGATCTGGAGCGCAACGGAGAGTAGGACCATTCACGTTGGATGGGCGAGATGAAGGTTGAGCGATTGGATTCGACGTCTATTCCACAAAGGAATGGGGGAGAAGGAAAGAAAAGATTTGGAGGAAAAAAAGGAAAAAAATACGAATGAAATGGAGATTCGAACGATTTTATCGTAAACGAGAGTTGGGGGAGATGTCGAAATCCTTGCACCCAAATATATATACGTATATTCGCAGAAGAGCACTCCAACTGTAGCCTGTTTTTACTGGCAGTGAGCGTAGGAATTTCCGCTACTATACCTAGTTATATACACAACCGAGGATAGTACTGTAATAACGTAATCCCCCTAGAATTGAAACGAATTTAAGACGAGGGGATTTTTTGGAATCGTCGAATATGCAAATCGTAGCTTAAAAAAGGAAGATCGTTCCATATTCTTTCTAGAAGTTTATTTTTTATCGTACAGTATTATTTTCACAGGTGAAAATCTACTTTAAACTGAATAATTAGACCAAGTATTTAAAGTAACAAAGTATTGTAATTAATTTGTAGGTATTGCGCAATTTCCGACAAATCAATAATAATGACGAAAATTTTGGACTTTATTTAGCACAAACTATCCCATATTTGGTACTAAGAAAAATTAATGGATAACTCGCCCACTATGGGGTCTGAAGAAAAACGAACATGAGACTTTTCCACTCAGAATTTCGTCCGGAACTTGAGTTTACCGGGTTCAACTATCTGCGGTGGAACAGCTTAACTGTATGTATTGATTTATGTGTAAGAAAGAATAATGGGCGGTATTATTGCGTAGAGAAGCACATCAATGGTAGAAGGACCCGTTTTCTCAATGTCGCGAGCCAACAAATCTCTTGAACAGTTTCACACTGGTCGTAAACGGGACAAGTCCAAAGCACAGAGGAATTCTCGTATGCACGACTATCTTTTCAAAGGCTCATAGTCATTTGAGCATCAACTAACTTTTTCGAGGAACGTTTTTTTAAACTTTTTTGTGGAGCGAGGAAAAGTAATCTTTTGGCTGAACACAAAGAACGATGATCATTAGTCCGCATCGAAACTGGACTTTTGACCTTTTTTATCCTGATTAAATTCCTCCGTGTCAATCGCAAGATTTATGTATTGATTAAATTTTGTACGGAAACAAGTAATGGACATGCAGTGGAACTGGAAGTAGCCCTTAACTCTAAGTTAAGGGTTTTGCCAACTTTTTCCGGGACTATACGTGCGAATGAATTGTTCCATAAACTTTCATTTTTCTCGTGATAAATAGCGAAAGATAACGAAATAAAAAAGAGAAAATACAGCGTGAAAAAGAACACAGATATGCTCTTGCGTATCAGGAAAAGGGTCAGTCCCAAAAAACCTTGATAATCCGGAGAAAAAAAGCTTTCGGTATACCCGCGAGGGTTCGCGATATATGCACCAAAAGGTTGTCCCTTTTGTGGTGAAGTTAACTCACCGAGCATGATCCGCTGGGATAGCGGGAGTTTGTCAATTATTTTTCATGACTAGCTCTCTATCCGGTTTTCTAGTTTTCCCCTCTAGTCGGGCTAATAGTGTACGGCAAACGTTGCGGAAACGGGAAAACGAGGCTCTCGTCAGTGAGGCCAAAGCAGGACTCGAGAGAAGAGAGTAGAGATGGGGAAAACACGAAACGTAATTGCATATTTGCATTTTTATCACAGTACTCGTGAGAGGAATGTACGCGAGTTTCAGTGGGTGACGAAGCACACGTTCTCTTTTTTTTCCTTTCTCTCATTCTTTCTCTCTCTCTCTCTCTCTCTTTCTCTATCACGTTGTGCCGATACAAATTGGCGGCAAATTGTGGTACATACGTGGGATTCTGAATTTTATTTGCCAGCTTTATGACGTACAATTGAACCTCAGTGGTGAGTGACACACGAAAAAAAAAATTATTCGACTCTCGACCCTGCCGGGGTACAACGAATAAAAATTTCACACTCTCCATACGACGGCCTTCGTCGTTTTTTTAACGTTATTATTTATATTCAATTGGCTTTGGCTTAAACCAACACGGGGGTTAAAATTAAATAAGTCACTTATTTTCATACCCCACATCCACTTTGTAAATTTGGACTAATTCGGTAATTTAATTGAAATATAAAAGTGGCGAGAATAATTATGTGATAAAAGTATGCAAATTGAAACTTGCACCGTTATTTCATTTTTTTTTTCTATACGTGGCATTCAAGATTTTCAAAGTTGTGATTTGGTCCATTTTGTTAATTACCTTTTATCAAGAATACATCTACATTCTGCTCAATAGATTAATTATTAAATATGAAAAGTTGGCAAATACAAAAAATGTATAATAGGAAAAGTATTGTCGTGGGAGGAAAAGTGTTGCTATCGTTCGTTATAGGTGGCTTTCTGTTCGCCTCAATTCTGAAATTGAGCCGAATTCACCGTGGATACTTCGGTGGATACATCCAGACCGATCATTTTCTCCCTTTTCATGTTCTCGTTCCACTGGCTACACATCCACCCACGTACAATCTCATCTCCATCTCTTCCAATTCTCTCTCTCTCTCTCTCTCTCTCTCTCCACTTTTGTGTTGTACAACACGTCCAGTACTTTCTGCGCGGAAAAAAAAAATTACACGTACCCGGAAAGTTATCGCCCTCCCGTTCGTTTTTTTCAATCGTACACTCGGCGTCCCAATCAGCAAGAGACGAAATTAGAACTTGATCTATAGAGACATCTCGTGTTTGATTTCTGGACGAGCTATTTCTCCCATGTTTTTGTATTTTTATGAACATCTGTAAATACATAGATACGTATCATTGTCTATGAGGGATTCCAAGGTAACTCGACCCATTGCCGAACTTGATTTACATTGTTTCAACCCAAAAAGATTTCATCAGATGATAGTTAATCTTCTGGTGAATGGATCATGAAGAATAGAGTAAAAAAATTACGTAATCGATTTTGTTATTTCGTAATATATCTTATTTGACATATTGCAAATGTAATATTAAGCAAAGATTCTTTTGTTCAATTACGTTGTTTATATTTTTTGGGTGAAGGAGTAAAAATGATGAAATTTTTTGGATGTTCAATTTTTTTGATGACTAACAAAGTTCGCCTACTTTTGATTAGTATAAAAATGTGTCATTGGATTTGTTGTTTTTAATAAAAGGCCATAGAAAATAGTGTTAGCCAAAAATGGTTAATTTTACATGGATCAACCGATATATAAAGTGCAGAGGGCGATTTGAGTTTGGAGAAAAAATATATTCCGAATACTGAGCTTTAAAAGGACACAACCTGGATAACTGGGCGTGTTGCACCATATGAGTTCTGCCTTTTTGGCTTTTACGATCTTGATATGTGTACCTGAACGCAAAGGCATATGTATTTCGAAGCAATGCTACAGAGATCGATGAGTTACAGGGAACGGCAAAAACCCCAATTGCTCAACGTTCGATAGCACCACATACACACACTCGCACACTCTCTCTTACTCCTGACTTTGATGAATAATCCTGAACGTCGTTACAGTTAAAGGCAGTTTTATTTTTGAGCATGGAAATAGCAATGCTGCAGTTTGGCTAAAGCATTTTCATTTATATTTTTATTGCTGGTGTGTTTTTGTAAACGTATATGAGAAGATTATAACGGAGATCGGTTACCATTACGAAAACTCGGATATTTTTCACTTTTTTCAATTTATCTCGATTATTTTTTTATTTTTTTCTAAAGTCGACCATTTTTCTGGCACATGGAAATTGTTGACTGTATGATGTTGGAAGAATTTTGAAATTGTATCCTGGGGCCATTTTTTGATATCTATAAACCAAAATTCTTTTCCAACTAGGACGAAATATTTCACAGGAAAAGCTTCGAAATTTTCGGTTAGGAAATTTCTAAAAAATCAATTAGAATTTCGCAAAATTGAATATATTTTATGATATTTTGTTGTTTCGAACATTCTACTAGTTATTGCAATAAATAATGTACACGTCCAATTTATAAACTTGAATAACTTCCATTTTATAAATATGCTGTGCAAGAGACCGCGATATTATACTTTTTGTTCCATATTACAAAGACATCTTGACATTTTTTTTCCTTTCCCACTGTGGCTTTACATATATGATAGCATGCTCGTTTGTTAAAATGAACGTCACAAAGAGTCATATGATGTAACTTAAGAACCATGGTATTTTGGACTCGATGCATGGAATTTGACTTTCGGTACAATTCTGTTTGTGAAGTTGGAAATTTATTTGAATAAAATAAAACACGATTATCGGATAAGTTTAGTGCTGACGGGCACAATTATCTCTCGCGGCCTGATTTGTAAATATCCACTGCGTAATTATGCCATTTGCAGGCTTGTGCCTTTATTGACGTGGATAACAACATAACAATGTGCTTGTGTACACACGCAGGCTTATTATACACGATATAGCGTATATATTTGTGCGTTTGTTAACAAAGTGCAGCATATAGGGGTCGAACCAAGTATATAGGGCGAGCCATCAATTATTGGCAATCGTGTCTGTGATCAACGCGATACGCGTTCGTGAAACATACACCGTTTATATGCTCATAAATGTATAGGTGTTTGCGCTCTCGATAATTGACTTCGAGAATTCATCGATTTGATTGATTTCCCAAGCGATTTATAAATTTATCATTTTAATAGCCTTAATTTCGTATGTAATAAAAATCAATAGGATTCTCAACGCCCGCTGATAATGAAATCCGTCATATTATATAGCAGCTATTGGATCTCGAAATATTCGACATTAAAATGGTCACTGAAAATAAAAAAATTATTCGATTCGTGCACGATTAAATGTTGGGGTCTGAAATTCAAAGTTTCCGGCAACCTTTTCAGAACGGTTGACTTTTCTCATTTCCTCTGTCTTCCATTTTCTACAAATTTGTTTTTTTTTCCTTTTCCCGACAGAAATTCCAGGAAGATGGCGGAGACATTGTCCGCAAGGTTTAAAAATGTCCTCGCCCGGCTGCAACCTCATTGGCGAAGGTATGACCAACAATCCGGAAACGGTGAAAAGCGCCGGAAAGTGTTCCTGCGGACCAGCTGTACTTTGGTGCCCAAGTGAACCACGACCATACACGTACCAGACGCGACACGAGTGCAAACTTAATCTTGTTGCGAAGCTCACATACGGTAAGTTCAACAACATTCAATAGAAATCAAGGCAACGATTATGCTATTTTTTCAACGTCAAATGTTTATGGAAACGTTCTCTTCCAATTATACCTTCATTTTTAACCCTCGAAGTGCACGAAAAGGAAATTTAAAATTGACGCAATAAATGTTCCTTCGCCTCGATCCCTTTTTTTTTGGTTATTCTTGGATTTGCCACGTCTGCGCAAATCGAGGATAAACATAGCACTCCGAGGGTTGATAATCCCTAATTATGGGATATTTTCTAACGCTGTTTTAAATTTGTATTTACTTAAAGTGGATTACATTGAAATTACGATAGTAAAAACATTATCTGATGGTATAACGAAGTTTAATGTAAAACTATAGTTGATAAGCCATACAGTCAATTTTTTGCGTATGTTTTACGTGAGTAATGGGAGAAATGAAGAAGAAGAAGCTATGGGCACTCGCTAATGAAAAGGAAATATAAATAGAACTTTGAGGGGCCGGAGGCGTGATGGGGGAAAATACGAAACAGTCATAGACTCAAGTGGAGGATGGGGGATGAGAGAGGAGGGGTTGAATGAGAGTGAGTTGGAAAAGATGAAGAAGTGGATGGGAACAGCATATACGAAGGGAGAAACTGGCAAGAAAGTAAAAAGAAAATGAAAAAACACAAACAAAACGAAGTAAAAAAGAAAAATGCGAGTAGAAAGAACGAACAGATAGACTAAAGGCCTTGCGACGTGACACCCAGCAACGTTAATGAGAAAAGGACACACAAGCGCGCTAGAGTGGGTTTGTTTTTCGAGCCCGCGGTACGATATTCTCATCGTCTGCGACATTGCCTTCCCTGTTTGCTGCCTTTTTTTCATTCTCTTCATTTCTACCTGTCGTTTCTTCCCATCCGCCTTTTTTCCAAACTCTCTCCATTTTCCTCATTTCTCTATTTTAGCTGATGAGAAAAATAAATGAAAAAATGCCTTTCTCCCGTTGATTACGAATATATTTTCGAGCAAAAATCGTACCAACCGTAAATTCGAACCTTGTATCAACTCGCCATCTAGGCAGATGTTTATTTCGAATGCTGTGTCCCAGCTGTTTCCGATTCGTGAAATATTTAATAGAAAAAAATAATTTTTTTTGAAAAATCTCTCGACTGTGCTTCCGAGTCATTGTTTATTTGGAATGTTGGGCTCACAACCCTCTATGAACTGAAGAAGAATTGTCATACCTTTAAAGTATTGCTTACAGTCAACGAAGAGTTCAAAATTTATGCAATTTCTCATGAATTTTCAACACTTTGACTTTACTCAGGAGTTTATTGCTCTTTGAACAAGCAAGAATTCAAATCGAGGTCAAAAATGAGGATTCGAAGTTTTCACTAAATTAGCATGTAACCGTTCAACCAGTACACAAAACATTACCAGCCTCCGAAAGTGATATTTTCAGGTATGTTTACTCTCTGTTACAACGCAACGCTCTGTTATAACTCGATATCGTTTCTAGATAATATTGTTTATGGATGTGTGTACAGTTTCGAATATCTCGTTACGGATCGTATATCTTTGCTATATAGCAGCAACCATACACAGTTGTTTTCCAAGAGCGAGGGAGCAAATTCAACACAGTCAACGAGCATTTTACCTTCGGGATGCCAACGACCACAGCGTTGTCATTCGTTGTTTGTCACGTAACTATCCATGTAAGGGCGTTTTCGTGTTCATGATTTAACGAGGTTTGCCGGCCAAGTAGGTACGGAACAAAAGTAGTTTGTCGGAATTGAAGCTTCTCCTCGCCGCCAACCCTCGGCAACCTCTCCCTTCCTCCTCCTCCTCCGCCGCCGCTCCCTCACGACGTCCTCTCTGTTTGGCCAAGTTAAATTTGATTCAAACGGAAAAGTTTAATCGGGCTTGCACTTGGCTTTTGGTCCTCGTGTATCTCACGAGCAAACCAGCCAATACCTGTCACACTTTCGAATAAGTTGTGCCCTCAGGCCTTATATACTTCCCACGCACATAAACGCCACGTTCCGTGTATGTGTGTATAGCCTGAAAGAATTATAAAGTAAATTTTACACCGAAATTCACCGTAGAAATTGCCGTGACTCTGTAACGTGGGGACGTGTCAAATTGTATTTATTATTGACTAATTATGCATTTTTTTAAATCTCTCATCTTCGAAAGTTCAAGAGCATTAAACAATTTTTATATTTGCACAAAATAGCATTCGGTGGACGAGATTTTTTTTAACCAAAACGTTAAAAATTAAGAAAAATGGCAAAATTTTTCCTTGTAGCATGCAATTTTTCCATTTATTGCTCAAATGATTTGGTGGTCTTCGAAATTGACTGTTAAATTCGATGAAATTTATTTGAATTCTGTTCATTTCGTTTTCATTAAAATTTTTCGTTGAAATTAAAATTCAATACGATTCTAATAACTTTGTATCGTTTTCATGATTTTCAGAGAAATTTTTCAGATCCAATAGTGCAATCGTACAGCGACGAAACACCGATAGCAGTAAAGAGAGTTGAACATAATTGAAAGTTCTTAATATTTTCTAATCTGCGATTGTTACAAATTAAAAAAAAAATATTTTTTCAAAATTGAGCCACTTTGTTACACCGTGTGCGAAAGAGTGGAAAATTCTTTTTGCAAGCCAAGCACAGGATGTATTTTTTTTTCCTTTTTTTGTTCCACCATTTTAAGGGAAAGTAGAAAAAGGCACGAAAGCACACGTCGAGTAACGCGTACGTGGTAAAAGTACATTGTGAGGTAAAGCTCGTTATATCCGCTTATCTGAAAACGATACAAATTGAAAGAGCTTCGAGGAAAAAGTTTTTGTAGAAAATAAGTAAGCCGTTGTAACGAAACCAGAAGAAGGATCAAAACGTAGAAGTAAAAAAGCCCCGGGAATCATACGCTCCAAATTGTATACGTTTCGCAATAATTCAAATTTTATCGGATGTATTTCTCCGCTATACGATTTTCCTTTGTAATTATGACTTTTTTCAAATTGATCATATCGTCTTTTAGCACGCTTGCACTGAAGGGAAAAGAAAATTTATGAAGTGTAATCAAAAATATTATAACAAAAAAGCTTTGTGAATACCATAACGTAGGAGTGAATGAAATTTGTCCATAGAATTTTCGTCCATAGAAACGAAACAACCAAAAAATTGTCATCCCGTTGTCAGACGTTTTCATAACGTCTGTACATAGCTGTAACATTCATTCGAAATAAATTAAAGTACGGAATGTATGAGCAGCAATTACTCACATGAACATTTGAGCAGTAATGAGCTAGTAAACAACACGCAAATGTTACATGAATAGTGTGGAGAATGAACAAAAGGTAGATATTTCAATGTAACGAGAGAAGGTTCATCTTCTCTCGTAGCAAAGCTACATTGGCTAACGGGGTGTGAGTGGATCCACGCCATATAAATGCCACACGTTACGCGAGCTCAATTCTCGGACGTCGAGAGGGCCAAGTTAGTTTCCACCGATTTGCAGTTTAACGTCGAATATGCAAATATCTCTGGGCGAGGAAGGGAAAACTCGTACTCCTCTCTCTTTCAAACTCAACTCGAGCAGCCATACCGCTAGGGAAGAGTAACGTGGTAGAGTTCCTGTTCCTATATAAGCGTCTAATCCATACAGGGTGTCCCATCAGGTAAATTCCAATATTATAAACACCAATTTATTCAGAATCAAACTCCAAATGAAAAATAATCAAATCCTTTTATTCCATCAGGCTCTCCTTCGACGAGTTATCAATTATTAATATTGCACGAATCAAATGATGGCTAGGATTATGTAGAACTGTGAAGACGTCAAACAAAATACGCTGCGAATTCGTTATCAACGAAAAAAGATTTGTTAATCAGCTGCGGTTAAATGAGACCCATTTTTAATTATCTCGTGATCGATTAACTTTATTAATGAGTGATGAAAGTACGAATTGACTGTACAACAACTTCAATAATTGATAACTCGTCAGGAAGCGATCTGATTAAAAAAACTGTCCGAGATTTTAAGACTCTGAATCTCTCTCTGAGCTCAAGTTTACGATATTGATAGTCTATGATGGGACACCCTGTAAATACATATATAGACATTCAACAAATACACATTGGCTGCCAGCCGCAACGAGCATGCATTGTCCGAATAATTAATTAATCCGTTATCCATTTCCACCAACGTTTGCGCTTTCGTTGGACTCTACTCTCCTGAGAGTGAGTGGCCAGCGAATCATATTTCCTTCATAAAATGATGATGATAGAACTTTTGTCTTGTTTTGGCGGGAAGCTGGTATGTTCAATGAAAATTCGCTTAGACATCAATTCAGACTTTTAAAATACTCATCTAGTTTCCTTATGTGAGTGCTGATGAGCTACGGTGAATAATTCACGAGGACATTTAGGGAACTGATAGTTTTCGACTTATTTGAAGCGAATTAGTTATTATTATCAAATCAAAAATGTTAGGGAATACTTCGAACCTGCTTTGTTTCTTTTCTTGTAAATAAATGTTTAATTCATGAAAACATAAGCACCGAATTGATATTTGTATTTATTTTTGTTCATGTTACTCGACAATTGTAACTGAGTTGACCCATATGAACTATAATTGAATTTTTACGGTTACAGATCAAAAGTTCACCGCACCAGATCCACCGACGAGTGATAACGGTGAGTTCAAACGTTTGCTTAATATTTTTATTTTTTGTCTAATGCACAACCGATAAATCTGGGGTTTTATCGAACCGTGAAAATTCAAAGTTTCCGAAATTTCATCAACGTACTTTTAGAATCATTTCGAAGCGATGTCTCTATTCCCCCTTTCTATCTTGGATACACTGCGAGGCATGTAGAACTAAAGGAGGAAGAGAGAGAGAGAGATAGAGAGAGAGAGAGAGGGAGAGAGAGAGAGAGAGAGAGAGAGAGAGAGAGAGAGAGACAGAGAGAGAGAGGGCGATTCAAGAGTGCACTCT
>JABSMR010087543.1:0-12836 GCA_018902295.1 Dusona sp. PSUC_FEM 10030013 | reverse complement strand
TAAATGTGTACGTCTGAACTTCCGCGCGCACACACATATATTGATTACTAACACGGGACGAGTACTGTCCCATTAAACTGTGGAAATACTGAAAAACACTGAGGAAAACAATTATCAAAGGATATCCTGCATTTAAATTCCCCAACGAAAGTGAGACTGGGTGAAAAGTTTGAGGCATTCGTAAAAGAATTTAAAAAAAATGGTACAAATCAGCTGTTGATGTGCTAAAAATGTGAATTTTCACTTAAAGTAATGAGCGAATACCTGACAGAAGTATGAATGTGAAAAAAATGTTTCAAAAATTCATGAACAAAAACTTTCCCTTTCATCGTGCCACAAAAATATATGGTTTTTTCTAAATGCATTTGTATTTGTTTGAGAACGAAAGCATTGTTAGACGATGGCCAAAACAGGTTTCATTTTTAAATAATCGATCGCAGAACAGTGATCTCATTTTGAAAAATTACATAAACAATAACAAACAGATCAAGTTTTTTCATAACTTGTCATTTATGCTGTTAAGGGCATGGATCATTCGATATCCCTCCACCGTGAGTGCGAGAGTGATAGGTGCAAATTTCGAAAGTGATATTTTTCCTCACTACTCGTCCGATCCGAATAAAAAAAATCTTAGCCCATTTTTGCCATTTTCGTGCGTACGCTAAGACTTTTTTTTATTCCGATCGATCGAACGGTGTTGAATATTTTCACGTTCGATAATCCGAAGCGAGCGGGACGACTGATGCATACCCTTAAGAACGATTTATTGATGTTATAATCGTGTAAGGAACATTTTCAACGGATTGGATTTCAAATTATTGTTGTACGTAAAATACAAAAATTCCAACTTATTTGAAACGTAGTTGAAAAGGTGCAGAATTAATATTCTTCATTTTTAACAAGTCTTCAATCAGACACAGAGAATGTAATGTTTAGTTATTGTTGTTAAACTTGGCCAGATCAAATTTTTATTTGCTCCGCCTAAATTCGATAATAATAATTTGTATATTTATATCGCGTGAAATTAAACTTTTGTTAACATCAAAGAAATCATTTTGTATATGTATGCACTTGTACAAATAGATAATCGAATCGACTTTAAAAGTACAACATTGCCTGAAAATTCGGTGAACACCCATTACCAATAATTTTATCTAAGTAGGACTATTTTATTCACGGTGTAAAGTCGAAATTTCTTTTAAATTCCATCTACGTACTTGTTATTTGAATGAAATTCCTTAAGACTTAGGATGGTCACTCCAATTGTCATATACCACAATTTTTTTATCACCATTCTGAATTTTCTAATGTATAAATGAATATACAAAAATATATTTTTTATGTTTTCAATGCATGTGAATTGTGTAACAGTAATAAATGTTTGTTTCTTTATATATCGATCGTGTTATTTGTTTATTTTCGAGAACTTCTCGAAATTTCAGAACCAATGGATTTTCTGTTCTGTTTATTACTTCGGGAGGATTAAGAAACTGCGTCAACGTTTCGACGCCTTTTTCGAAGGTTTTTTTTGCTGGAAAAAGATCTCTGATTAATTACAAAAAAACCTGAAGCAAAAACAAAAAAGTGTCGTTATATATTCGAAAACGAAATGAACGACTTTTTTTTTTGAAGCTCTCAAAATTTTACACTTTTTAAGAGAAAAAAAAACTGGATAAAAGGTCGGAGAAAAAAAAATACAAAATAAATGAAATTCAATATGCTTCTTTATTCGCTTATTCATCACAACACCTCGATTATTGATAATTCAAATCACGTAGTATACAACAACGAGGCACGTATATAAATTAGATAAATGCTCTTCACATTTCCCGATTTATTTCCTTTCACTCGCTCTTTTTAGTTTTTTTTTTTCCTCAAACATTATCGTCACAATAAATACCAGTCGGAATCATTTTATTCATTGGAACTATTGTCAACGAAGCTTCAGTTCGAATGGCCAGATTCCCATTTGTTTGCATTTTCTTCGAGATCGTGTGTGTTTTTCTGTATTTACAGAGGATTTGGCAACTATTTAAAGTGGTTTGGTCGGTTCAGGAGGCCAAGGAAGAGCCTGAATCAGAAAATCAACATATTTCAGTCACTCGATCTCAAAATTACCCGAAAGTCAATGGCCGCAAGATTGAAACTTTCGATTCGATGGCTCTATTTATTTATTTATTTTTCGATTTTCCCATAGTTCTTTCATAAAGAAAAGAAGGAAACAACAAAAAGCCACATTTTTTAATGCCTTCCCGATCAAACACACATACACACATGCACACAAATCCCTAAAGGATTCACTCACGCGTAACGCGTTGAAAAAAAAAGTTTTCAACACTTTTTTTTCGTGCAGTTCTTTATTTGTTTTTTTCGAACGCCAATTGGCACTTAGCTCGCCGAAACTTCCTGTTTGTTGTTAACCACGGCCGTATTGCTGTCCTGTATCACTTGTGGCTGTTCCGTACAACGCCACAAACCGTATGTTTTGCCGACCGTCGTTTGCCACAGTCGTAATGTACCATCTTCCGAACCACTCGCGTAGAGCTCACCGTCCGGGGAAAAACATACGCAATGCACCGGGCCAAAATGTCCCTTGAATGATTCTGAAAATTATGGTTTTTTTTTCGTTCAAAAATATTCCTTTGAATCCAAAAAACAATCGAACTATATTAAAGAATCACCAGTTTCTTTTAATATTATTTAACGAGCTGTTTTTTATTTATCAATTTCGTAATTTTTACAATTGTTTAGTGTAAATTCACCAATTTTTTTTATTAAAAAAAATGATTTTCAAAAACGTAGCATCGTTTAAATACCCGTTTCCTACTGAAAGATTAAATTGAAAAAAATAAAGTTAATAAAAGAGCTTTACTAAAATAGACTTTCCCAACGGAATACTTTAATACAAATAAACATCACTTACGTCTATCCTATTTTTTTCAAGTCTTTTTTTATGAAAAAAGAAAAAAATACTAACCGATTTCTGCACCCGAGAGATAATCAAATTTGTACATCTTGAAGTCTTCACCACCGCAGACGAACATTGTGCAATCAGGATGCAAGCTAACGCTGTTTACCTGAGTGGGTATGGTGAACTCGCGAATCTTCGACAGACTAAATAAACACAAATTTGGAGAATAAGGAAAAATAAATTCTAAGACCATAATTAGGTCGAATAGAGGTGAACGAAAAATAAATACATTTTTCCGAATTTTCTCTTACTCACTATTATTAATAATGAAATTGATTTAGATAATTCTATTTTTTCGCGTCAATCTCATTGCGACCGGTGGAGTAAATTGGGAATAAACAAAGTTTTAATACAGGAAATCCCCCTAAAGAGAATTAAAAGGTATTCAAAGTAAAAAATGTTATTAAACCTCGAATCATTGGAACGGGACGAAAATTCTGTATTCTTTACCAATGAATTTGATAATTTAAAAAATTATTCGAATGTTATTTAAATGCGAAAAAAAAAATGTATCAGAATGAAAAATCGAATTTTCATTGCGTTTTGTCAAATATATACATGTAAATATCACAGTAGGAAAGCGAATAATTTATCGTAAGCAAAAGTGTGTGTGGAGGGCTCACGGTTTTCAAAAATTGTCCTTCAAATGCTGAATTGAGGGAAAATTCATTACGATGCCGGGGATGTAAATAATACGGACTTCCTGATAGGCCAAGGACAGACGGAGCACGATAGTTTGTAAGATGCGAAACGAAAGATAAAAAGAGGGAGAGAGAACGGACGACCTTGGAGTAATTGTTTACAAGTTCGCTTTGCGCGATTCCATACGTGGGATGGAAACTCACTCTTTGCTGTTCCAGAATGTAACGATGTTTCCGTGTGTCGTGGTAATTATATTTCCGTCTTTGGAGACTTCCATGGAGCTCGGAATCGCCGGGAAATCGAGTCTTCTCGTCTCTTGACCGCTGCTGCGGTCCCAAACGCGAAGACTCTTGTCGTCCGCGCAACTCACCAGCGTTTTATTGTCTTGAAAGAATTTTGCGTGCCTTATGCCACTCGTGTGACCGGAAAAGATCTGGGAGGTAAAAATGATGAAACGATGAAATAATCAATTTTATTAACGAATTCGAAGCCAAATTAAAATAATATGCTACTTTGCCCTATTGCAAACGAAACGTTAGAATTTTTTTATAATATACTCTGTATTACTGAAGATAATCATCGAATACGTTTCCTCAATATAGAAAATAATTTGCAGTAACAAAATAATTTTTATCTTAATATATAATTACAGTCAATTATCGACTCAAAGTTTTAGTATTGAGAACCATTTACCGTTAGAATTATTACAACGTGAAATTAATCGCTGTACTTTGAACTACTCTAGGAAACTATGGAATTAAATTTTGTGACGAAAAAAAACTTGCTCAGTAATTCAAAGTATTAATCTACAATAATTGCATGGAGAAACTAGATTTGTTTCTGAAATTTTCTGATAATTAAGCGCATGGATTTGACTGAAATTGAGCTTTCTTTCATGAAGATTAATTTCCTCAAAATTTGGACTCATATTTTATTAACCAAATTATTGATTGAAATTTAATTTGATCGTGTAATGTTTTTTGATCTCTTGATAAAGTTCCTTCTTTTCCAAAATTTTGGTTCATCCGTCGGTCATCAATTACCTGTGGCGTAGCCTCTGGTTTGTTGAGATCAAATATACGAATGAGTTTTTCGTTGGAGCCTGTACAAAGATGATTGGTATCTCTGCTGAAGTCTACCGATTTGACAATGTGATTGTGCTGAAACGAATGGAGCTCTTCGCCCTTAATGGCATCCCAGACTTTGGCATTAAAGTCAGCAGCTCCGCTCGCTGCTTTTGTCGCTTCGGGATTCAGCGCAACCCCCCAAACAGCACCTTTGTGACCTTCAAAAGTACCGATCCAGTCACCGGTGTCACCTTGACGGAGCATAGGCTTTCCATCTGAAATTTTTTCATTTTTTACTATCGCTAACTACCCTTGAACTACAATAAACAAAAAAGCAAGCGATGCACCCACTAAAATACAATAAACGATGTTATATCCTGGCAAATCAATTACACAGTTAGACTCGCTTTAATCTTCAAATCAAGTTGACCCTCTTGAGACGTCTTGCACTGTACAATATACGAAACTACTGCCAGCCAGTTCTTTCAAGTGTAGCTAAGTTTTTTGACCCGACCGTTCAAAGCGTTAACTTGCAAATCTTAAAACACCAGATTAAATTTAACGGGAGGTGGATAAACTGAACTTAAAACGTGTCTTTTAATATCGCATGGAGCAATATCTGTCTAGAAGGATTTTGAAAAATCGTTCAATTAACAAGTTTCCTTGAATCTGAACCTGTAACACAATGTCATAAAGATTATTGTGAGGGTTCTCTGAAATAAATTTGACCTGTAAATCGACAAATTTACTGAAAGTTTAACCAATGAAACCTACAAAACTTGTGCAACATGAATTTTGGCACGAAATTAATTTACAAAATAATATGAAACAAGATTCAAATGAATAGAATCGATAAACCCTACTAAACATAACCTTAAAAAAACACCGAGTTTAGGAAAATGGAAACGTACATCCGCATTCGAAGTAGAAACCTTCTTCGTCTAAATAAAGTTAAAATATAATCGAAACGTCGCAAAATTTCCCGGAGGTAAATGTATCACGCTCAAAGGTGACCTCCGAGCGAACAGAGTACCGAGTGGTCATACAACACAGGGAGAAGCCTTGAAGACTCCCGGAACTGGGCCAAGGCGATCGAGAGAGGGCCGATCGTGATCGAAGTTAATATAAGCGAAATAAGCAAGCGAGAGGAGTAAAAAAAAACGTGAAAAAAGCCCGACAGATCTTTATTCTGTCCGAGGGAGGGACGAGGTAAAAGTTTAAAAATCAAAAGTCGGATAGCGACGTTCATAGACATACCACAAGAGCTGCACAACTATTGACCGCTCTTTCACTTCTTTTCATCTATCTTGAGAGTTTTCGAAATCATTTTATTTTGTTTTTTTAAGAGCATATATTTCGTTCTAGTATCCAACTTTAATTTCTGCCTATTTGAATGGTAAAATTCGTCCAAATCATGAAAGCCATGGTCGGAATCTGGAACAACCTAACCTAACTTTTTACTCGTACGATGAATTATTTCATCCAATGTCTATTTAATTACTTTTAAGCTAACAAATTGAGCTTTTAAAGTTCATGCGCTGAACAAAATTAATAGTAATGACTTTTCTGTCTCGAGCAGTCAATAGTTGACCGCTGCTCAATGAGAGTTAAAGCGACAATGACATTTGTATACAGTGTGCATTGACGAATGGATGAATGATGATTTGGGCATGCAAATGGATTTTTCGTGGTTCCCTTGCAAATTCGAATACTGAAAAACTGTACTTACCCTTGCACGCAGAAATGAGATAATAGCCGGACTCTGTGACGTCCGAAAACGCGAGATGAACGACCGGTCGCGTATGTCCGCTGCACGTCAGAGGTGTTTGTCGCAAATTCGCCATTTCTTTCGTTATTTCAATTTTTCTAAGTTCAAACAATTGATCGGGGTATATTCTCGCGAAAACGAGCTCAAGCGAACCGGGCACACGTAAAATAGAATAGGAATATTCGCGTAAGATGGAATTTTCAACCGGCGCTTTCGGTCGCGAGAAACCCCGTGCGTCTAATAAAACAAGATTCGATTAAACGGATACTCTCGCGATTATGCGTAGAAAAAAATAAAAGTAGAACGACGCGACGAAAAAAATCGCGTTGTATGGGAAAATAATCACTTGACAACGTGACAAGAGAGCGTCACGATTCGACAACGCGAATAAACGTATTGGCGTGTTTTTTTTCTTATTTTTCGTATTTCTGTCGGAACAACATGCGAGACGCGAACTGAGGAGCAACTTCGCGTTTAGTCTCGAGATATTACCCGCGAGCAGAACGGCTCTCGGGCAAGGCAGGAAGCAACATGGCGGCCTCGCCGACTTCCCCCACTCCGACCTCATTTTTTTCTTTTATTTTTTCGCGATCTACAGATAGCAGTTCGTAAGATCAATATACAATTTTTCATTGATTTTTCTGAGTTTCATCGAGTAAGCAACGACTAGTATTGAATTGTTATAATGAAAAACTTAAATTTGAAAATTTATTTTTCAAATGCACATGGTATCAAATGTAGAAAACCTTTTGTGATCGATACTGAATTAGAAAAACCTTGCGAAAGTTCATTGACCGTCGAGCACTGACTGTTTCTCAGATTTCACAATCAATTTTATTGTAAAAGTACATTTCAATGGAAGCCCATTTTTTTGTCTTACACTATCATATCTTTTCTTATATTTCTATTTTTTAATTAAATGACTTTCTACATCGTAACAGATTGTGACTTAAACTTCGATATCCTCAATAATTAAGAAACCTGAAAAATTGAATCACATAACAAAAATCAAGAACAGGATTAAAGCTTCTTTTCAATAACTCCACACACTTCCTATGTATTGGAACAAACAATTTTATTCGAAAGTTGTTAGAAATTCCCTCTTTGTCCCACCTCCCCCCACTTTTTGCGATTTACGTACAGGTATCGCAGTGAGACAATGAAAAAAGATAAAAAAAAAATCGTCTATGTACGACAGCACTGTGACCATGAAATCGACTATTCCTTTCCCTCCGAGGTAACCTTAAGCGTTGAATATTCGCGTTTTTGTACCAAGATCCTTTAATCTACTACACTTTTATTTGGTATTATAATTATTGAATATTATTAACGAAAGTCCAATATATTCGATGTAGTTTGAGAATCAAATTTATTGGTCAAATTTTTATTCTTTATACATACAGGCGAAGGTGGATTTTTCAATTCCTGCCCAATCCTTCTGTATGTCCTGATTGTCCTGGTCCCTCTTTATCGCCCCTCCTTTTTCCAGAATTTGTTTCATGTCCGTTACGTTGCCCACCGTTTCTTATGAAATTCTATAACCAAATAAATATATATATAATGTTTAAATGGTCTTTCTATCCTTGTAGGAATAAATTGAAAAAATGTTTGAACCAATTGTTCACCAATTAAGAGCTAAAAATGTATGAATCGGAAAAATGTTGAAAAGCACAACGAAAGCTTTCAATATTGTTTATATTTAAAAAAAAAGCTTGTAAAGATTTGAAATAAATAAAAATGGCAGCTTTACTGCGAGCATTTGGTGTCCTCAAAATTCGGGTCTCTATTCTCGGACTCGAAAGGAGAAGGAGAATTGGAATTCCGTCGAGTCCCTTGACAGATGTTCTTTATTCCCAGAGTCCGCGAGAGAGTTATGGCCAGTTCTAAATCAGCAGGATTAAGTGGGAGTTAGAGGGTGAGCGGGTGAGGAGGAAGAAAACACTGCGAGACCAATTTATCGAAGAAATTGTACAGGCGAAATGGCATCGCGGTGAATAAAGCGAATATTGAATAATTACATAAAGTTCGAAAGCAATATACAATTGTTGAACTGATTGAGTGGAAGATCGATGCGAAAACGTTAATGAAACTGTGTTAGTTTTTTAAGGGAACTTCATTAGCCAATTTATCAGCATAACAGCCATAAGCCGAAATAGCTCAGTTGGGAGAGCGTTAGACTGAAGATCTAAATGTCCCCGGTTCGATCCCGGGTTTCGGCAACATTTTTTTTTCTTTCGATATTTCATAAAATCACTTGAGCTATAAAGCCACAAACAATTTATGATATTCTTTCATTAACAAATGAATGATTGGTGAAACAATTTTTTCTTAGTGTCGGTAAGAAAGAAATCTTTGTTTTGAAACACACGATCGATAATAAAGATTGACGAGGTTCCTAACTTATTCGCAGTCATTAATCTCACTCCGTTAGACCAAATCGTTGGGTTATACAATTTTTCATTTTTATCTGACAATTGTCACGATAGATGGTGAGAGAATGGTCCTAAAACCGAAATTAACGTCTCGCACAGTGTTTTCCGGCAGATTTATCACGCGACGTGTGATAAAGTTAACGGACGTGGACAATAAACGGTTACGAAACTCGTCGGGAGTTAAATCCTCAAATTGCCGCGGGCTTAAACTAAAAACAATGAAAAAATATTCGTCGTTCCACTAAAACGCTCGGCGAGCCAAAAAAATCCTTTCAATCCCTTTTTTTTTTAGTTGGCTGTTTGCGCAAGGCTTGCACAATTGCTACTTCACACAATGTCTCTTTTTTTTTATTGGCATAAAATCGTTCGACGGTGCAAGAACGAATCTCACTGAAATTATCGTCATTTTTAAAACCGGTTATTCAGTTCAGTAATTAGACCCATTAAGTTTTAATAATAACTTCATTTTATTTCTCAATCCCGATGTTTTTTTGTTTAATTTTAACGATTTCTTCGAAATATTACGAGTTTTCTATAGAAAAAATATAATATTTATTAATTTAAACTTATTGATGTTTTTCGGCTTTTATCAGATTTTTTCTGCTTAATTAAAAAATCTGCACATCTACACCAATCATTTTAAAAGACACCTCCTACGCCACATTAAATTTATAAAATGATCCATTTAAAAAAAAGAAATATTAGGTGACTTACATTACATATTACATATTAATTGACTTTTCCGATTGATCAGATTAATGAAACAAGAAGTATTTAATAATTATTCGTTTTGATGGTCCGTTGAAAAACTGTATATTTTTATGATTATTTATGAACAAGAAAACAGTATCTATAGTTTGAAATTTTTCGATAACTAGATAACTGGCGAGTGCCAAAGAAAAAAGTAAATGGATTGAATGGATAATTGACTTTTCATTTAGTCGGTTCTCTCACTTTATCAAATATCTTTTCTCTCGTTCGGCCTTGGACAGCTTTTCCACAATTCGCCAGAGGCGCCTAATACGTGTCCGTGACTATTCCAAATGGGAAGTTGGTACCCATCGCGCTTAACTTCACAGAGCCATGCACACATATCCGAGAATCCATATATCTATGAGGTTCGTTACTCGTGTATATATAAAACTGGACACATATGGAGTGCTGCGAATTGAAAAGTCGAAACTATAGAGTTTGAACGAATGAAATTACTTCACATGCGCCCTTTAATTCGCTAACGATCGATATAACATATTTGCAATATACAACGTAGTGAAATAAAATCCATCCGTTTTCCACTCTTTGTCATTTACAGCTCGCCGAAATTGCGTTATCACACGAGGCACACGGACAGACGTGAAAAGCACCAGAGCGTGTAAATAGTTCGAAGAAGAGAAATTCCCGTGTGTGCAGCCGCAATCTGGTATACTTTTAAAACGAAATGGAAGAAATATAAAGCGTCAAACTTTCCCACTCCTATCTCGTTCCTTTTTTCTTAACCAATAAGAAATCGTACAAATTTTTCTCCGAGTACAGAGAATTCACATAAAAGGTTTGAAAAAGAAAACAATATTTTTAACGAATTAAATTAATACGAAAAATGATGATATTTACGGATATTACAACTGCAAAAAAATTCTAGCTGAGTTGCTTAAATACCATCATGAATTCCGTATGATTATGAAGAGTGTAATGGAAAAATCGAGTTTTCGAACGAATTTGCTTTTACGGGAAAATCAATTTTCAAATTTAATAGCGATGCTGCTTCGGTAATGGAGTATTTGGAATTTTTTAAACAATTTTCCTTTACATCTATGCCATGTTCGCTCAGACTTTCACTTGATATGTGAATATTTATTGGTTGTTTATTTTTATTTATATTGAAATTCTATAAATTTCTATCCGTCGTTAACATTCGTTGCTACACGAAGAGTAGAAAGGTAATTAAGATAATAGGGAAAGAACTTTTTAGATTTCTCGCTGACTGTTTTTTGATTGGTAAAAAGAATTCGTCAGAAGCGCTCTACACATTTATTGATGTGATCGACGTGGGAAAAGCTATAAAAGTAAAAGCGATTATATACGAGATTTGATGTCTCACCTTTTTTTTTAACCCATCACGGGGAAATCCTTTCCTATTACACCGGGAAAAGTAATCCCCGATGACTGATAAAGATCGAAGCTCGGAAAACGCTGAAGGGAACAGAACGGAATAGGAAAGAGGAGGGAGGTATGAAAAGCGAGGGAGAAAGAAAGAACGAAAGAGACTCGAGGGCTGAAAAAAGTGACAATACGAGAAAAAGAAATGCAAAAAAAAAAGAAACGTGATCGTACGAGTTTCGAAGCGAAAGCGGCGTATATTCCAGTCGCGTTCTGCAGCAACCCCCAGCCCTCGAACTTGGGAGCTGCTTCTCCGCACGAGAAATCGCGAAGGGATTTTGAATGGGGGCTGCGGATGATGGGTGAATGTTGAAATGCGCAAGCGTACACGAAAAACGAAAGAGAGGATAGTTGAGGGCGGATGCGAGGGCGGCAGGGGGTTGAAATCGCGAGAGCATGGTTCTCAGCAGTGTCCGAGAGACGAGAGCAAGAGAGAGTTCCTCTCGGTGAGATTTTACCTCAGTCGGCTTCGAGGGCTCTCTCGATGAAGGAACCTTGACCTTGCATTTAATCATTTTTTTTCTCGCACCCCTGCACTACCCCTGTCGTGTTCCATGTTCGGGATAAAAAAATAGGCAGGACACAAAATAGGTTTTTAAAAATATTCAATAACAATTGGTCGGAAGACTGTTAAAAAGATCCATTTTCGACGAGAGTGCCGGTTGAAGGATTGTGCTTTTTTTGAGAAAAAAAGAACACAAAAGAAAACTCGAAGAAGTGTCTGATTTTTCAAAATATTTATCCTTCAAAACAAATGTTTTTCACATAAAAAGATTCTCATATCGCGAAATAGCAATAAAAAATAAGTTAATAAATTGAAATGAAATTTTTTTTTTCGCCAATTCAATGAAATTCATATTGTTATTTTATTTAGAGTAATCACGCAGAAAGAGAAATTACTCTGGTTCGTAGCTTGAAGAGTCTACTCTCGACCTTTGGGTTAAAAACTCTCGAAAGAAAACTTGGTTTCGCGAGACAAGTGGAGCAAGTGAAATAGAGGACTCTGTCAAGAGGGGAAAGGTGGTTCAAAAATATATAAGTATATCAGCAAAAAAGAAGAAACAATGAGAGTTTTGTGGTCCCTCGTGACTGTGGCCGCGTGTCTCTATCACAATTACGGATGTACACGAGCTGGTAAGTCGATATCTTTGTAATGCATAATTCGCAAATTCCACCTTTCGTAATCGGCAATAAATGAATAAATAAAACAAGAATAAGAATATAAAGAAAGCAACATATTCGAGTTCATTTTTAAAAAGAAAAATCATACCGCTTATTCAAATATATACCAGAATCTTGAGATACGCCTCAAAGGAGAAAATAATAATTATTCAAAGATCTTACAAAAAATGTATCAACACTAATGTCTACTGATAAAATCGAGTAGATTATTATCAGTTTCAGAGTATAATTTAAAAAAATGATCGGCGGAAAACTGCAATGTTAAAGAAATTTCAGAGTAGATGAATTTGAATTGATTAATTATACAAAATGTTTTGTTCAACACGATAAAATAACTTTTTTAATCTCCACAAACAAGTTTTGATGATACAAAGGTAAAAATATTGAGCACAGTAAAGTTACAAAAAGTACACAACTACAATAACTCGAAAAAACGATCTTCGTTGTATCGAATTAAGTGTGCAAAAAAATTAAATGCCATGAATTTAAAAAATGAACAAATAAAATCATTTGATAACATATGTGCTTGGTATATACGCATTGAGAAAATGGAGATTTGTGTTTATTGAAATATATATCGTGGAAACGCAACGGAAATCCTGTATTTTATTTTTCCA
>JABSMR010087432.1:0-12840 GCA_018902295.1 Dusona sp. PSUC_FEM 10030013 | reverse complement strand
GAGAGCGAGAAGGACGGAAGGTCCGGTGCGTGTGCACGGGAGCGCGGACCTCCTAGGGTGGGGATAATGAGTGGAAAGGGGAGCGTGCGAACTAGGCCGCGCCGAACGAAGGAGAAGAAGGAAGATCAGTCTTCGATCAATCGGCAGTTCGGCGAGTCGCGTAGTAAGAACAGTGTAAGTGCCTTATGGATTAATTGTACGAGCCACGTGCTGTCTCGGAGAATTCCTCGGTGAGCTCGTTCCTCTACAACTGTCTTTCCATTTTCTCGTTTCATCGTATCATTTATCTAGTAATATTATATGGCGATTATTCTTGATTAATTAGTTCGGTTTTGAGATTATTCTTTGGGGAGAAGTGTGCTTTTGCGACAGAACCGCGTTCACTTCCCCATAGCGTTTTCCTTTATTAAAAATGTTACGATGAGACGAGAATTACCGTTATCAATCCGAATTATTTATTAGTTACGTTAAAGAACGTATTTTGTAATTGTGAGTCACGTTTAGTAAGCATTATACGGCGAATATTGCGTCGCAGTAAATTCGTGCGGATGATGAAATCTTAGTTTCTCGTTAGTCTATCTGTCTCTCTCACCGTTCTCGCTCGGCCGCTATTGTTCGCCCGTATTTACATTTTTTTCGGCCTCTTTATTTCCGTCAGCGTATGTCTTATCGCTGTATAATTTCGTCAGATTATTTTTCGCGTGTAGTCGCTTCGATTTAATTTATTTTCATTATATTTCGACGAATTATTTTGTGGCAAGTTTGCCTACCGTCGTAACTCTTTATTGTTATCTTAACATCTTGTATTTCGACTGGAGACTCATACCTCGGGAGAGTATCCGGTCTTCCGCGTATGTTACGGTTATTACAATTCGAATACTCTGTATTCTTGCGTGCTAACATCGAATACTTTATTTTATTTCGTTCTCATGGTAAATACCGCATATTTATTGTCAAATACCGAGTTTCCTGAGTCTGATTACTGCCCTTTGGCATTACCTTGATTCGGATACTAAATTGTGTTGCGCTCTAATATCGAATACCGCGTATTAGCGTAACGGGCATTGAGATTCAAGCACTCTTTGCCGTACCTGGATCTGCTTACTGCAATGTTGCATTACCTGGATCCAAATATTCCGTTTTATTGTTTCTTATCATCGAATACCGCGTATTGGCGTAACGGGCATTGAGATTCAAGCACTCTTTGCCGTACCTGGGTCTGCTTACTGCACTGTTGCATTACCTGGATCCAAATATTCCGTTTTATTGTTTCTTATCATCGAATACCGCGTATTGGCGTAACGGGCATTGAGATTCAAGCACTCTTTGCCGTACCTGGGTCTGCTTACTGCACTGTTGCATTACCTGGATCCAAATATTCCGTTTTATTGTTTCTCATCGTCGAATACCGCGTATTAGCGTAACGGGCATGGCGATTCACTAACTCTTTGCCGTACCTGGATCTGCTTACTGCACTGTTGCATTACCTAGATCCGCTTGCGTCGTTTATTGTTTTCCATCATCAAATACCAGGTACTATCAATAACGAACATGGCGATTAGTCAACTTTCGATCGTGCCGGGATCTGCTGACTGCACTGTTGTACTACCTAGATCCGAACCCTTCATTTTATTGGGTCCTACCATCGAATACCGCGTTTAAACGTTAAAGATCATTGCGATTAACCAATACTTTGTCGCGCCTGAGTCTGCTTACTGCCTTGCTGCATTACCTAGATTCCAATCTGTAACTCGGCTTGTAGTTTAGTATCGAATACCGCATATTGCCGTTACTAAAAATCCGTACCGTAAGTTCTTGAGTTGCCTGAACCGGCTTACTGCACCGCTGCATTACCTAGGTTCAAATGAGTAATTTTGATTGTGATTTAGCCTTGAATACCGCGCCTTTACGTTACGGCTTTCTCGTTTTCCGATTTCGAACATCGTCGGTGTGTTGTAATCTTCGCTAATTGAATATTAAACAAAATTACTGTAAACAATTTGCTTCGACTCTGCTTATTTTTTTTGGGACTGGGAATGTTACTCTCGCCCCGAACCAGCCCCTCTACCCTGTGTATCTCAGCTAGAGCTGAGTAGCCGGACCATCCTCGGTCACCTTTGTGTCTCGTGCAATTTGGTCAACCGCGTCCGCGGGGTGGGCGAATTTAAGTCGGTCTTTCCGGCGGTACTCACGTATCTGGCGCCCAGCCCACCTCTGCGCCGATGCATTCGCACGAATACAGGATATGGGTGAGCCGAGAAGGGACAGATCGTACCGTCTCGGGAAAATCTCGTTACAAATGGCGCCCAACGTGGGGCCCGAGAGAGTAACATTTCGTCAATCTTTCGCGTTAGCTATCTCCGCAAGATAATTTTGTCCTGTCAGCCAGAGTCGCGCGTGAGAGAGACGAGATTTTAGTATTGTTGTCGTCAGGTATAATAATTTTATTTAATTCCCGTTAAGAACTGTGTTGCGACTCGAGACCATCGTCGATCATAAATTAGTTATAAGAAATGTTGTTATTAGGCTGCTATTTATGACGTTTGAAGCAGGGCGACTTAAGCCCCTATTGTTATACGAGGCGTTGTGTTTTTGCCTCTGCCTATTGAGCAGTGGACACAAGTTCGGCCTCCAGAATTTATTTTTTGGTTCCCTCATGATCGCGTATTCGTAAATATTGCATAATCCTTTTCTTTTGTAAACGCTAGCATGCCTATTTATTGGACGATATATTATCGTACGGCTTCTTTTGTTCTCTAATCCTACCATAAACCAGTTCTTATTTTTCGTGGATCGGTAGTTTCGAGTACAGACCGTATCGACGAAAATCTTATTTCTTATGTTAATCCTTCGTTAATCCCGAGTTATTCGAACGAGAATGTTTATATAAAAGAACTTATAATACGCTGTTGTAAACAAACCAAACAACTTTGCGTTTTGGCTTTTGTCTTGTTCCTTACGTTCTTATCACTCATCCACTAATCCTCTATTTACCTTACATCTAAGATTCGACGACGACAATGAGACACCAAACCTTTTTTTTTTTGGTTTGTTTTGCTATTGGTTCGTGTTGCCTACAAGTGATCGCTTCTATGAAATGTCCCTAATCCGTTGTTTTGGAACGTGTTGTTGATTCCGAGGAAGAACAAGCTCGCTTATAATCCCTTCGTGCCTCGAAAACTGCCAAAATAATCGGCCGCGAATACAACAGAGGGATTAACTTGTTGACAAACCCTACCCGCGTTTCCATTGTTCGACGAAGCTTATACTACAGCGAAGAAGCTTACCCACGGATTTACAACGACTCCGAGATCGAAAAATTTTTTTCTTTGTTTTCGGAATACTAACTCGGGGTGAGGATACCTAGGAATTATAAGACGACTCGCCCCCCCTTTAATATATCCACTACGTGGGGGAAGTCCCGGAGTGGGACTGAGAGACTTCCGTAGAGCATATGCGAGTTCGGATAGTCAGTGTTCAGCAACCAGTAATCGTGATCGGTCGAATCTTAACCCACTCATCCTGAGTCGTATTAACTCTAGTAAAGGACGGGATTAAACTTAACTCCACTCGAATTACCGGCATTTAATTCAACTTCAGAGAACTTAAGTCGAGTTAAATTAAATGTAGTGAAGAACTGTGCCCCGGTCATTGGATTAGTTAGCAGTGAGCTATAATTGCTTCGTGAGCCAGTGGGTTTTTCCCGAACAAAGCGATATCCCTTTACTTTTTTTTTTTGTGGTTCGGGTGCATTTCCCCTGTGTTCCCGGGGCTACGTCCTCGCGATTACACCGATTTAGGGAATATTTGGTAGGATATTGGAATAGTACTGCGATTTGTGGAACTATACGCAGATTCCCAAAATAATACGACGACCAGACTTCCTTTAAGGGTCCTTCCAACTAGTATCTCCAATTACGGAATTTTACCGGAGTTATCGGACGACTATCTCGGGTATCGGACGACTATCTCATATTTCCGAAGATATCCCAATTTCACGAACAATACGCACTGTTCGGAGTAATCCCAGAATCATCGGACGATTATCTCGGGTATCGGACGACTGTCTCATATTTCCGAAAATATCCCAATTTCACGAACAATACGCACTGTTCGGAGTAATCCCAGAGTATCGGACGACTATCTCGGGTATCGGACGACTATCTCATATTTCCGAAGATATCCCAATTTCACGAACAATACGCACTGTTCGGAGTAATCCCAGAGTATCGGACGACTATCTCGGGTACAGGACGACTATCTCACATTGCCGAAAGATATCCCAATTTCACGAACAATACGCACTGTTCGGAGTAATCGGACGATTATCTCGGGTATCGGGCGACTATCTCATATTTCCATCGTGTTAGGTCGGTTTAGTTTCAAAAAGAGCACATGTCGGATTCGGAACAGCATCTCTTTTCGGAGACGGGGCAGGATCCTACGGGAGCTTTGACCCCTCCGTTAGTGAGAGTTGAGACTAGCGAGGCCAGTGGAGGGGAATGCAGGACCCGCGCGTCCGATACATTGCATCAAGCCCGTCGGACAGTAGTACCGGATTCGGGAGTGGGCCACTCGTTAAACTACCACGAGACCCACTTCCCAACCCAGGCTGGGCTAGTAAACGACCCTCGACTCACACACGTCACTAGGACACCGATACCCGCGACGTTGCCTCCTACAGCTACCCAACCAGGTATATTACGGGGGTTCGAACCACCGTACTACGCCAGAGACCGACCTTGGTATCCGGCTTTGGACTACAACGCAAATCCCTATGATTATCAGTCGTGGGCCGGTTTACCCGGTAACCCCGAGCCACCACACGCGAGCACTTTGCGCTTCCCTAATGCGCCCTTAGCAGCGGACGTCCATAGGGATAACGCGTTGGAGGCACCCTCGAGGCCGCCGGCTGAGGACGCGTACGCGTTTGAGGCACTGCCTCCACGAGCTAGCCTTCCATCGAACCACGTGGCCCCGCCAACGGCGGGTAATCCCTCTCGGTCGAATTTCGATAACCCCCCTAACCGTTTTCCGGCTTCGGCATCATCGGTGCTACACCTCATGCGCAAGTGGAACATTTCCTTCTCTGGAAAAAGAGGGGAGGACGTTGACACCTTCCTCATCCGGATATCGGAGGGTAGAGCTTTAGTCCCGGTCTCGGATGTGGATTTGATTCGCTGCATACCTTTCTTCCTCACGGGGGTGGCTTTACAGTGGTTTCGAAACGATAAAGACCGCTGGACGACTTGGAGCGAATTCTCTTCCGCGTGCAGGTTGAGGTTCGGGGACCCTGACTACCAATATGCGCTCCGCGAGGAGATAATGCGCCGTACTCAGGGGCTAGACGAACCTGTCGCGGATTACCTCACCTGTTTAAGGGGATTGTTCGGCCGCTTACAGCCCCCCTGGGACGAAGCGCGACAAATACAGTACGCGCACCGCAATTTGATACCCCGACTCCACATCGCAATACAGCGGGACGATGTGTTCGACTTCGATTCCTTCGAGCACATCGCGGTTCGAGTAGAAAAGAGTTTCCAATCCTCTCGTTCTTATCGAGCGCCACCACCGCCGGGTCAGTCCCTTTGTCCGGAATTGGCGTATAACCCGGCAAGGAACCCTGCGCATGCGTCTTCACGGAAGATCTGTGCTGCAGTGGAAGCTTGGCCAGCGGACATGGACGCGTACGGCGATCGGGTCGCCGAGACAGAGGCTTCCAACACCTCCCCCTACCCCACTACCACGCTACCTTCGGACGGGGCCAACGCCGTCCTCAAGACCACCAACCCTCGGCGTAGACACAAAAATTCCCCAAAACCCATTTCCTCTAACCACCAGGGAGCTCCGAATGGGGGTACCCCAGATCCGCTTCATGCCCTGAACCCATTTCTCGATCCAAAACCACCAATAAGTGGGACCGCGCCCCCTAACTCTGGTCCCGGACGTCCCACCACGTGTTGGAATTGCGGCCAACCGGGCCATCGGTTCAATGCTTGCACGAACCCCAGAGGGGGAGTCTTTTGCTTTCGTTGCGGTCGCACCGGGCTCAAGTCCACCGAATGTTCGTGTTCGGGAAACCGTTAAAGGCGGGTCCGACTCGGGGAAACGGGGAACCCGCCGTTAAAGTATACACCCACACCTACGATACCGCTACTTCCGACCCGGAACCTATTTGGTGCGGCACCATTCAAACTGAGGAGAGCCCCACCGCATTCTTTGTGACCTTTACGATCCAGAACCAGTCAGTTAGGGCGTTAGTTGACTCGGGCTCTAGCCGTACCTTTCTGGGACCTGTCGCGATACAGTGGGTGACAGATCTGAAAATACCCAGAGCACGTTGTAGACCCCGGGGAGTAGAGATGGCGGGTGGCCAAAAGGCAATCGCGAGCGAAGTAGTTAACCCCATCGTTACACTTCACGGTAGCACCTTCCGCATGACCGCTTACCTCCTACCCATATTGGTGTTACCTTGCATTCTCGGCTTGGATTTCATGCGCGCTGCTTACTGGGTGATCGATTTTGCCAGCTGTCGATGGTTCAGTTGGTTTGAACCCCGTCGCATCCACACCTTCGAAGTACAAACGGGGCCCGGAAACGTTCATTATCTCTGTTGCGGGTTACGAGAGCTAACCACCGATCAAACCCAGGTCCTAGAAACGTTGGTAAAAGAGGAAATACCTCCAGCGCCCGAGAAACCCGGGTGCACCAGCCTAACGGAGCATCACATTGATGTGGGTGGACATGCGGCCATTAAACAACGCTATTACGCCGTCTCGCCGGCAATCGAAAAGGCAATTCACGAAGCGGTGAACCAAATGCTCGTGGACGAAATCATCGAACCGTCCAGTAGCGATTGGTCCAGTCCGATAGTGATGGTCAAGAAACCCAACGGGAAATTACGCTTCTGCCTGGATTTCCGTAAGGTAAATAGCGTGACCAAGAAAGACGCGTACCCAATCCCTCTCATGAATAGTATCTTGGACCGGCTGCGCCAGGCTAACTACATCACCACCCTCGATTTGAGCCAGGCCTATTTCCAAATCCCTTTAGCTACTGATAGTCGGGAGATCACGGCGTTCACCGTACCTGGGATGGGACTGTTCCAATTCCGTCGAATGCCTTTCGGATTAACCAACGCCCCCGCCACCTTTCAGCGTCTATTAGACCGTTTACTCGGCCCCGAGATGCAGCCACAGGTATACGTTTACCTAGATGATATCATTATCGTAACGCCTACGTTCAAAGAGCATTTGGTTTGGTTAAAGCGCGTTTTAGCAAAAATTAGAGTCGCAGGCCTAACTATCAACCCCGACAAGAGCGAGTTCTGTCGGTCGGAGGTTAAGTACCTCGGATTCCTCGTCAATCGCGATGGTTTGCAGATCGATCCGGAAAAAGTCTCTCCTGTAGTTAATTATCCCGCGCCGCGAAATATCAAGCAACTTCGCCGTTTCCTCGGCATGGCATCATGGTATCGTCGATTCATTCCGGCGTTTGCGACCCATGCGAGTCCCCTTACCTCTCTTTTGAAGAAGACGGTTGTTTGGACATGGGGACAGCCGCAACAACAAGCGTTCAATGAGCTGCGCAACTGCCTGTCCACCGCACCTACCTTGAGTTGCCCGAATTTCGACCTACCTTTCGTCCTCCAAACAGACGCCAGCAGCGTAGGGTTAGGTGCCGTTCTAACGCAAACCTCTGAAGAAATCGAACACGTCATTGCCTACGCCAGTCGGGCCCTGAATCAAGCGGAAAAGAATTACACCACGACTGAACAAGAGTGCCTAGCCGTTATCTGGTCCGTGAGAAAGTTCCGTTGCTACCTAGAAGGGTATCACTTTACGGTGATAACCGACCATTCCAGCCTGCGTTGGTTGCACAACCTAAAAAACCCAACCGGGAGGTTGGGTCGTTGGGCCCTGGAAATGCAGGAATATGATTACGTAGTGATACACCGTAAGGGGGCTTTACATCACGTACCTGACGCCTTATCTCGCATACCAGAGGTGACTTGTGCGGTAATACTACCTACCGCCAAGAGCACGGATCGTTGGTATAACAAAAAGCTCCGGTCAGTCAGGCGGAGCCCGGACCACTATCCCGATTGGAGGGTGGAGCAAGACCAACTATATTACCACCGACCCCCGCGTTTCCCCGCATTAGAAGTAGGGGACTTGGACGCTTGGAAGCTAGTGCTCCCTTTAGAGCTGCGTCAACAAGCGTTGTATGAATTCCATGACGTCCCCCAGGCGGGTCACTTGGGAATGGAGAAGACTGTCCGTCGCCTAGGCTTGCGATACTACTGGCCGAATATGTTTAGGGATGTAGCGAAGTATGTTCGCAAATGTGAGGCATGTCAGCGTTGCAAAGTTGATCAAGTATTACCGGTAGGTTTAATGGGTAAAAGAGTCCTAGAACAACCCTGGGACACCCTAGCCGCGGACATCATGGGGCCCCTACCCGCGAGTAAGAGTGGGTTTGCTTACATTTTAGTACTTCAGGATTTGTTTACTAAATGGATCGAATGCGTACCTCTCCGTAAGGCCACAGGCAAGAAAATAGCCGAAGCCATAAACGATCTAGTTGTCTGTCGTTGGGGGTCTCCCAGAGTATTACTCACTGACAATGGAACCGAGTTTAACAATCGAGACATCCGCTCCCTGACAGATCGGGTAGGCATCAAACATCACACGACTCCCCCATACCATCCGCAGTCAAACCCCGTAGAGCGAGTAAACAGGGTGGTCAAGACCATGATCACGGCGTACCTGGATAACGACCACCGAGAGTGGGATGTGCACTTACCTGAATTACGTTTTGCCTACAATACTTCCTACCATACCTCGATCCAATGCAGTCCAGCCTATCTTAACTTCGGCCGCGAGCCACCACCCTCGCAGTGTTGGACCCCGCGAGCTAACCAAGAAACCATGCCTTGTTCACCCACAGTTTGGCGGGAGCGAATGCAACGAACCGGAGAGTTGCGAGGGTTAGTACAACTGGCCCTCGACGAAGCTCAGGAGCGCCAGGCTGCCTGCTATAACCGAAAGAGACGCGATTACGAATATCGCGTTGGGGACTCGGTCTTGAAGAGACAACACGTACTTTCCTCCGCGGCACAGCATATAGCTGCTAAATTAGCCACCAAATTTCATGGCCCATTCCTAGTTACGAAAAAGCTCTCACCTGTCGTCGTCGAACTAACCAACCCCGACGGGACCTGGGCGGGCAAAGTCCACGTCCAGGACCTTAAACCGCATGTAACCTAGTTTTAAGCACGTTAATTATGGAACACCAATTTTAGTTCCCTTGCTATTCTTTCTATGTCCACAGAGATTTTGTTTAAATTTTTTTTTCCTCGCGCTGTGCTTACCTGCGCTCCGCCAGCACCCGCGCACGAGGGCTGTTGTAGTCAAGGGATCGAGCCACATCTCTGCACGGTACCACGCTTTATTACCCCTAAAGTTCTGTTTTTTTTTTCTCTCTTTCTCTTTTTCCCGTTCTCCGCCTCCTTCCATTTCATTTGCTCATCCCGAGCAGGTCATACCTTGGACGGGGCCGGCTCCGCTCGGCGTAACCCTAAGCCCTTAACCGGTACCTCCATTAACCGAACTCCTAACCCGACGCCTACCCCAACCAGCAGGATCCGGTTAAGTTTCATTACCTGCATGAGCTCGCTTGACCAACCAGCACCATTACCTCCACAGCAAAAGTTTCAAGTGGCCCGCGTTAGCATGGACCCCGCCGAGACACCGGCTGACTCGACCAACTCGGGGTGGGAATTTATTTCCCCACCGTCGTCACCCCAACGGATGGACGAGACCTCGTCCGAGGACCCCTTGGCTGAGGAGCCGACGCTCCAGTTACCGGAAGCCGAGTCGTCATCCTCAATCTCGGTCATCGACCTCAGCTACGAGGCCGAGGAGGAGTTGCTCCGAGATCAGGGCATGGCCCCCCCGGGCCCGGAGGAGCTCCCTCTAGACGAGGAAGATTTGACTCCTCAGGAGGAAGCCATGTTGCTCGACCGCGAGGAAGCCCTGGAAGACCTGGCCTATGCGGAAGCCCAGGAACAACCGGAGGTCCATTACTCGCCGGCAGCAGAGGCTTACGTACCTCCACCCCAGGCGGAGGGTGCGGAGGAACTCGCGGCGGACCTAACGCCACCACTGGACCTCCTGGCGGAAATCAAAGAGGCCTTAGAGGCCCACGAGCCACCTTTCGTGGGGGATGTCAACCCCATCTGGGACCCCATCCGGCCATATGCGAAGGAGCTGGCGGTCTTCGACTTCCTAAGGCCGGGCTTCTTGGCGGCTCTGACGGAGCAATTCCGGGCTCTCACCCACCAGGAGGCGGGCTACTGCCCGATATTCGAGGGTATTCGGCGCCCAACCACCAACGCCATACCAGCGGATGTGCGGGACTACCCGCCACCCGCAGGGGAAGCGAGCACACAGACCCCGGTCGTTTACACTCGGGACCAAGGGGTCGACGCCACCGTACCAACTCACTCCTCGTCAGCGCAGACCGAGAACCGTCCCACGGTCGCCCCTTCGACAGTACGCGCTAGCGAGGTGAGCACGCAGACCGAGGGAGCGCCCGGTGCCGCGGCCGATCCCCACCGGGCCACCACGAGTAGGTCTGTCGACCTAGGCCCAAGCTCTCCCCCGGATCCGGAACCTGCCGTGCCTGCAGGTTGGCCGTTCGCCCCTGACGCCGTGGGTCCCCGCGTGGGACACTGTTTCAACTGCGGTGACTGGCGCCACGCGCGACAAGCGTGCCCTAACCCCCCAAGCGGTCGCAATTACTGCCTCCGGTGCGGAACGTGGGACGTGACCGTCCGTACCTGCCCGACCCACGGCCCTATTTACGCCCGGGAGCGACAGGAGCGGCAGCGTCGCCGTCGCAGGGCACCCTAGACAGCTGGCCGCACGCGTTTGTGACCAGTTCACATAAGGTTTTCCCTTTTAATTGTTGGACATCGTTCCTCCGGGACGGATATTAGTCCATTGGATTCATTTTTTTTTATTTTGGGTCCACCCACTTCTGGGTTGGACGCCGTCCCTCCGGGGTAAACCTTGTTTATTTTCTTTTATTTTCCGTTCATGGGTCAACCCACTTTGGGTTCGACGCCGTCCCTAAGGGGTAAAATTTATTTTATTTCTTCCTTCATTTCTATTTTGGGTCCACCCACTTCTGGGTTGGACGCCGTCCCTTCGGGGTAAACTTTATTTAATTGTTCGTTATTTTGGGTCAACCCACTTTGGGTTCGACGCCGTCCCTCCGGGGTAAAGTTACTTTATTTTCTTTCATTAATTGGTCTACCATAATTTTTTTTTCTCCTTCTCTTCGCTTACTCCACATTCGTTTTAGTGTGTGGCTGAACCTCGCACAAAATTTGTACGGCTTGACAATAAATCGACTCATGATGACCTAACTCGAGTGTGTTGACTTATTTCTTGCCCATTACACTAGTTGGTTCAAAGTCGGATCGAGGTGTTGGTCGCGGGAAGTATTCCGTTCTTACCGGGAGTATACCTGTGTAAAAATCTGTTTAGTTTTTAGTTTGGTTGTATAGTCGGCGTCATTGATTCGGATCGTGCGGTTATGGAGAGGGAGCACGCTTTTAGCGTGGACGGGGGAAATAACTGGGCTCCGAGGGCGATAGCCGAGGATTTTCTCTGTTTCAGCATGTGGTTTCGGGTTCCGGAATACTGGTTGGGACGGTCGTACGGGGAACCACCCAGGACGGATCGTTGAAGGACGAGAAACTTCAGCAGAGCAGCAACCGCATCGACGAGCGGCGTTCAATACCACCAGTAGGCGCAGTTTGGGGTGGAGGTTTGTGACGGGACTTTTTGGAGTCTCGCCCCGTACGAATCCGTGTCGACCAGTGGACCGGATTTACGGTCCTGTTTGTAACGCCGCACGTCGACTCGCCGAGCTGTCTCGATCGAGGACTCATCTGGCGTCAGTAATGTCGTAGAATAAGTATCGCATTTATTTTATTGCGCCACCTTACAACTTGTTTTGTCGTCTAATTATTGGCAGGAAACTGCGTACCTTTCAGACGCCGTTCTACGTTAATTAATCATAATTAGCTCGGAAGAGCTTACCTGAGCGAGTAAGAGAGACCGAGAGAGACGAAGCTCGCGTATCTGTTTTTTTGTGGTATTGATTGGTTACGTTTACTTGTCAAATTCGGATGTTTATTTATTCAGAGTCACCCCAGGTTGGGAGGCGCGCTCGTGCACCAGTACAATCGTAAAATCAGCAGTTCCGCCGAACCGTCCCGCCTCGACTCGTTTCTCCAACGCAATTAAGAACGGTCAACTAAGCTTATTGCGTGGGTGGCAAGAGCTCACGCTGGAAAAAGATGCAATATAACGCATCGCCCGTCAGCTTTTTCACGGTAGCAACCGGGGGTTGCACCACCCGTCATCGCTCGCTTGGAGGCTGCAGTCCGCTAACCACGGCGCCTCGTCTATTGGGGTTCGGGGCTGTCCCCGCTGCGAAGGTGCTGTTTTGCCTGGTGGGTTTTGTGTGGGCCCACCGTGGACTTCAGGGACGCCTCAGTCCATGAGGGAGGCCTCCCCTTTGTCGTGGAGCAGCCGCCGAATTTCCCTAGAGGAAAGTCTCCAAGGGGCGATTATATTTTTTTTGGAGTTTCGAGTCATGAGCGGGGCGGCGAAATATCAATTCTGCGAATTTAGGGACTACTCGCGAGAGCGAGAAGGACGGAAAGTCCGGTGCGTGTGCACGGGAGCGCGGACCTCCTAGGGTGGGGATAATGAGTGGAAAGGGGAGCGTGCGAACTAGGCCGCGCCGAACGAAGGAGAAGAA
>JABSMR010087321.1:0-12850 GCA_018902295.1 Dusona sp. PSUC_FEM 10030013 | reverse complement strand
ATTATATATGAAAATAAATATATGAAAGATGATGTGTATTGTAAGATATTTAATACCGAATGTTAGGCACACTCGATTAATAATTATAATGATGATGATGATAATGCTGACGATTATTACGAAAGATTATGATGATGAATGACGATAATAATAATAATAATATTGACAATGGTAAAGTCGCGATCGCCGATGTATTTTTTTTCGTATAAATAAAAAGCAGAAGAAACATAAAAGATTAAAAAATGGAGAGGAGAGTTAAAAGTGCAACGACGATCGCGTCTGATGACCTACTCACACTATTCGCGTTGTAACATAGAGGCCATACTCCCGTTATCCACTAAATCGATGTGTTGATGTAAACGGGCGTGCTACGATCGTAAAACTTGGCAGCAAATTAGAAGAGGATTTTAACGCTGAGCGTGACAAATCACTAGGAAGACATACGGTATATCTTGTCGTTCTTTTTATTGTTACTATACTGTCATTTTCTACTATCAACTGTCTTGGTAAAAGAGTTTTTATCTCATGGTTTTCTCTTTAACCATTTTAATTCCATACGTTTCTAACGAGTTTTCGGAAGCCGCGAGTCCCGGCCAGTGACTTAATTAAATTTTCCTACGTACGAGAGATATTTCACCAAAAGGACCTAATATTACGATCATCTTTATTATACTCGCCACGTAAACTCCTTCGAAATTGAACAAAAACTCTTTCGCCCTGCATTAAGTGTCTCAGGTACACCTGCGAGTACAGCACGCCCGGCAGCAGCTAGCAATAAATAAAAATAAAAAAAAAAAATAAGTAAAAAAAACATTCCAACGTAAAAAAAAAATCACATTCATACTGCGAGTTATGTAACTGTGTGCCGCCGTACAAGAGAAAAGAACACTGTCGAATACATGCTCATAAACTGCTGAAAAATTTGTAGTTCAATTATTTCACATTCCCATTTGAGTCCTGTTCTCAACTGAAAATGTTGCCGGACAGCTACAGACATAATTGTCTCAAGTATTATTACAACTACTTGGGAATATAATTTGCAAAACCATATATCCATTCAAATAGCTCAATGAAAAGGTAAAATCGTTGTTCACAATTCCTTACAAATTGTCAAAAAAGAAAAACATAAAATCGTTGGGTTGAAAAAAAAAGTATTGCTCGAAAGCCAAGGATTTAGACCAATCGGTTTTCTAAACCAGAATCAAATACTCGAGAAGGTGCTATAGAAAATAAGTAGTAAACGGTTCGATGGTATTTTTTAGAGCGGCTCAGACTCAAGTGCATCACGACTTAAACATATAAAACGTGTGGAGTGTAAGGAGACAGAGAGAAACGCGAGAGTCGACACTCCAATTCCGACGGTTTATTTCCTCGAGAGCATCTTGAGGGCTCGAGCAAACAATGTCAAAAAATTCTTTCTCCCCCTCCTACTCACATTTTCGAGTCTTTTAACCCCACCCCCTTCGCTCGCTTCTCTTCTATTACTCTCAAAAATCGAATTTCGTACAATAGTGTTTTGTAAAACATCGAGCTTCGGTTCGCGTGCAGAATAAGGCATCCAGTCCGTAGAATTTCTCTCCGAACTAAAGAATTGGCTGCTCTGCAGCTTCCTTCTTAACACCGCTCGAGTGTTTGATCTAAAAATCATGAGGGAGTGCTCCAAACACTCCCGGTATAATATAAGTACCGGGTAGAGCCGTTATATTTCACCCCTCGAACTACACTGAAAAGCCAACACAGAGGCAAACCACTTCGCTTCTCCCCACCTTTCACCCTTCCCGTTCACGCTGCAAAGAGCGGCGACCACAAAAAAGGGTCTTATCTCGATGGATCGACGAACGATTCAAGAACGACCGAGTATAGTTATATATCTATTCGTATATATACACATGACGATGCTTTTACTAAACTACCAACGGACACGCCATCGATCCACACGTCGACCACCGGAAACTTTGGCTTACCGGTGAACCTAACCAACACGCTATTGCCGGATCATTTCAGTATCCCTTCTTTGTCGCTGGCCACCGTATCACAGACGTATGTCACCGAAAGAAAAAAAATAATAATCCGTCGGGGAATTTGGTCGAAAATATAATTTCTTCCTCGTTGACAGTACCGTGAGAAAATAAAAATATTGTCATTGAAGACAGTTTATAATACGATGTGATTTAAACAATGATGGTTATTTTGTTTTAGGTTTAATTCTGATTATTTTTCGGGATTTCTTATAATATGAGCATAAAGTATATTACCGGTTAAGATTAAATTAAATGACCAGCGATATTAACTATAATTGATGAAATCCAGATTATTCACGGTACTTAAAAAGCCTGCGAAAGAGGCGTGAGAAACGCTACAATACAGAAGTGACTCGACGAGTTATAAAAACGAGCGAATACGATTCCCCCAATTAAGATCTCTCAATTAGCGTATCTTATCTCGTGGTCCCGAGGTCCTTATCCATACGAGGTCGCGGCTCCTTTCGTCGTTTATATATAATCTTACGAAGCTCGTCTCCTGTGCTACCTTTTGCACCGTTCCAAGCTTCATTTTCTCTCTCATTTGCTTCTTTGCAAGCTGAACATCGATGAGATATCATTATTACTACGGGTTCTTCATTAGAATTATTAGCCATTCCGTCAACGAGAGTCGGCCGCAGACGTCGTAATGAAATTCAAAGTCGAATCAGCTTTGATCGCCGTCGGGTGTGTAGTCTCCATAACAGCCTCGATTCTCTAATCGTTTTGCAGATAACGAATTATGTCGCCGCTGATAGAGAAAATATTTAGGATTCTGATGAAGTACTAAATTCCTTGATTAGTTTTCTCTTATCGAGGACTATTTATCACAAGATGAGGGGATAAATTATTTCGATGAGATGAGTCCCCACTCCACATCTTGGAAGCAATGCAAACATCGAGCGTGTTTGAATTTCTTTAAGCTTGTAAATTTTACAGTCGTTTTCAACAATGGTGAAGGTTTGTCCACGAATTAGTGGCGTCTGTGAAACGGTTATTCAATGAATTTCACGCAACAGCGGGGATTTGACGGGGGCAAAAGGGAAAGCCGGTTGGGCACACGCTATTTTTATATGTCTTGGACAGTACGAATGTACTGAAACCTATTTTCATGCAGGAAGTGAGCAAGGAAAATGCAGCAGGACGTAAGCCACTGTCGTACGACCAATAGAGGCCCGACAATGTGCCAACCATTCCCGTAAATAATCCACGGGTAGGACAGCAGTGCGGTCAACGCAATTGTGCACAACGCCGCGGTTTGCCTGACCCTTCCCCCTTTAATTGTCACAGATTCGTTGAACGTCGAAATTTATGTGCTTGGACTTCTGGGTGGGCAAAGCAAGTCTTTCTATCACCCGGCATTCGACGGAACATCGGAGGACAATTCTTTCCCAATTTTTTCGCACATGGACGTACACTTTGTTTGCTTATGCATTATGTATACAGGAAAGTTCAGAGCCATAGAGTTCCCCTAAAAATATTCGAACGAGGGAACAATTGAAGTAAAAAAAAACTTTTGTACCATCAGCATTTCACAGTCCTTCGTCATTGGTGATAATTGTCACTAACGTGAATCTCACGTTATACGCTTTCCAGCAACTTATTATATTTGGAACTATCAATTTAATGATAACTGCCTGAGTCCTCGTTCAATCGTCAAACGATTTCGGCCAGTTCTGTTTTTTAACTCTCCCTGGAATTCTTCTCATTGCGGACCGTTTCGTCGTTCAACTCGAACGAAGATCGACTTAATTGGGCCAACCGAACGAATTCCCTCTCTAACAAAATTCAGTGAGATCTTTCTTATCTGACTATTATCCAATAACGACGTTGCAGCAAACTCACGTCTTCGTTCTCCACCGGAAATACTGTTGGTCCTAAATGCTTACACGAGCATAGCTACCATGAGACAGACCCCTTTTCATATTACCCCTCTCTCTATCTCTCTCTCTCTCTCTCTCTCTCTCTCTCTCTCCCTCTTGCTTCAGGAAACTGAGCTGCACATGGCGATGTAGACAAACAAAGACGACCGCCACTGCATTTATACTCTGGAGACTTCATCAGTAAAATAGATTCGTCCATCGATAACAGACGTCCCCTCGATAAGACAAAAAGACCGTTCCTTTTACAATTGGGTTGTAGTGACCATCGGGTTCCGCTTAGGTTTCTCTGCGCTTGGCTTTTCCCTCCGGATTAAACGGTAAATACCGGTAGAGTTTTTTTCTTTTTACTTTTCTGGTACGATTAAGTGCACCATTGAGTGACACGAAGTAGTTTATAAGGCCTTGGTGTAATAAAAAAGAAAATTGCGACTATACCGCACTGTTTACATTAGACTCTCATAAATATCTGGACTCTTTCAGCGATCAAGCAAACCCATCCAGATTGTGTTAAAATTACAGAATCGTGACTTGATAAATTCGAAATAAAATATAACTTCGAAATGCTTATTGCACGATAAGTACATAATTCGTCGAGTCATTCAATGATTTAGATCGATGTAGCAAGTGCTGCTTGTAAACGTTCGTAAAAGATTTCAATTTTGTACGAGAGCTGCGACCCGATTCTGGGCAAGAATTTCACTCGATACACATCGACAGAGAAATCGCCGTGCTTGCATTTACAAAAAGCAATAAATCTCGCGAATTGAGAGGGCCATTAACCTGTACGACGTAAAGTCACTCTCGTAAAATGAACTTTGTTGGGTAGTTTTTTTGTGCCAATCACTATGAAAGCAACGATGTCCTTAAAAGTTTAAATTGAAGGAAATTCCGCGTCCGAGCATCTCGTCATTTATCTGATTTTATAATATACTGATTAATTTTTATTATCGCACACCTTTCTTTTGTCCTCTGTCGTAAGCTATGATCCTGAGAACGGCGGGATCATAGTCGTTGCTACATTAAGAATGAACGATAATTTGATCGAGGATTATCACGGACGAAGAATCGAGGCGAACGAAACTTTTGCCGTGACTGTACCTGCGACAAGTGTAAAGCCGATACAACATTCAGCTCATTCCTATATGTTTTCCTGGAAATAGAAGTTTTTAAAAAACTTTTTTATTACAAAAATTCCGTTCTATCTTTAAAACATGAAAAAATCTATAAATAAATTATTGTTGCTTTCCATCGACCAATTTTTCCGTAAAATGAAAAAATGATAATATTGAGGAATCGGTTAACTGATACTTTCATACGCTCATTCGTATAATTTAACAAGTTTTCACGGGCAGGGGGGCTATTTCTCACGGGCAGTATAGTTCAGATTGTCCAAGTTTCAGCAATAATTGGGAAGCAATCTGACAAATATACCAGCGAAGTTTGAAGAATACATGTATCGAATGGAATAAATGTTTCGTGTTCCACTAGCTTCAAAAATATCGGCAGTGTAATACCAATTTTTTCTTCCACGGAAGCTCAATAACCATCAACAGACCCAACGACGAAGCAATGATTTTTGCGCGCACAGTAGAAAACAAGTAATCGTACGGCACTTTACGAGGACTATAAGTTAGACCCAGGGCAAAAACTAATACCCGGCAAATAACAGGTATTAGTTATACTTACAAAAGATATCCAAGGAATGGTCTTACAGTGAGATGGGCGCCTGATGTCATGGAGGCCTCTGGGCCAGGAGGGCTCCGCCGATATTACATTACGCGAGAATGATATATGCGTTCACGAGTTTTACACCTCGGTGGCGTTCCTGACAGTCTGCATATATATGCAGAGTCCATATGTATATACATATATATATCTACAAGCAAGTTCTCTTCCACTACATACTCTATTCTCTTGGGGCATAGCTACCACGAGCACTTCTTGAGAATTTACTGTTTTTTTTCTCCTCATTCTCCCCGGGTACTCGCGCACTTTAACGTCCCAGTGGTGTTCATACAATAAATTAAAATCCTCTTAGAACTGTATTGCGATATGCGAATAATACATACAGTGCAACCATTTGAAAAGGTGGCGAGTAATAAATCGGTGGAATTATTCGTCTTGACTAAAGTGTCGATACGTTCAAGAGAAAATAATTTGTAACACTTTTCAATATATCTTTAACGGATTCTTCGAAATCGTCGCTACAATTCGTTGATAATTAAGGATCGATGCGTTTCAGAGAAACTGTTTTTCAATAGTTTTCTGTAAATCGTTGAGCGATTCTTTGAAATCGTCCTTAAAATCTGCATATTGATAATTATATTTACGGCCATTTCAAGCTTTTCGACGTTGTCATTATTTTTCTTACATTGTACGAGCTTCCACAATCCGAACAACTTACTATTTCAGGTTACTACGATCATTTTCGAAGTCTACGGAGTTCTAATTTTACGTGCTTACATATATAGGCATCATATGTCCAGCTGCGTTGGAGCAACCGGAGTCGGAAGTATGGCCTGACATTGCACGTCAAGGACACACTGCAGGAATGCATACAGCATGCATAGGTTGTGTCGCCGCACTACGCTGACCTACCTTTTGTGCAAACCAGAATGGAACTCGAAGAGACGCGTTAAGGTGAGAATCTTCAGGATTTATCAAACGTAAAGCGTTTTCGCCAAGAGAAAAACTTCCTATAATCCATACGGCTTTGTATAATATCCAAAATATACATATGGAACTAACACTTCATAGATAAAGACATCAAGTCACAATGGTAATTGAATGAGTGTCAAAAATTGCTGTCTCATTTAATTAATAGTTTATAAATTGTCAACGAAATACACTTGTACCTACTCAGTTATTATCACTTTGAGTCGAAAATTAATTCTCCAAAACGTATTAGGAAAAATATTGAATATTTCTTACGGAACTCGATGAATTAGATGTTTTATCATTTTTTGAATAATCATTATCTCTCGGAAGGAGTTCCAAAATCTACTTTTTTCCTTGTCATTCAATGATCATCATTAAGTGTCCAATTTTTATACACGTGTCAACTAAAATGCAGAGAAACTCATCTAATATAAGAAAAGAAAACATTTAACCTAGTCATATTTCCGGTTTTCCTGGCGTTTGAAAGGTCAACTGTTGATGTTCCAATCAAAACATAAATGCGGGCGATGGTGCCTCCAAATTTAGCATTGTCGATAAAAAAAGCAAATGCCTCGATGTTTTTATATCGTTTACCCGTGGAAGATGCACGCTTCATCGCATTAATAGCCAACGGGTGTACAAGAAACTTCAGATAATACCGTGTTGATCGCGCGTGCGCTCTGTTCAACAAAAGATAGAAAATAACACACAATTTCATCTGTCATAGAATACTAATGAAGGGAGATAAACAATGAAGACAAACGCCCGAAGCCGAGCTAACTGCGCATAGAAAACAGGCTGTGGGTGAGCGTGGGTTTGGTATATTATGTTGCTATGGCCACTGCAGGAATGGCTTCAGGGCAAAAAAGTGAGAAAGAGAGAAAGGGAGCGAAGTCGGGATGAAGTAGCGCCCGATGATAATCATTGCGAGCACGTTTGTGCATCGAGGGGGCCCATAAAGCATCCATTACGCGAGTAATAGCCGGCCTCGGGTATTACAATAAATGTTTTATCGCGAGCGTTCTGTAGCTCACGAGCTCGTGGACTTTTGTTTTGTTTTTTTTTTTTATTTATCACGATTGAGACATTAGCTGCTATATGTCTTTTAATCGCGCCGTGTATATATATTAGCGGCGTCCAATATCTTTGGAGATGCAGCGTCGTCGTGATGGATTCAATACTCACTGAGAGTAATATTAAACAAATGAAAATTATGAATTTCTTGCGACAAGAATCAGAACGGAGTGAACGAAACTGTGTCAGACTTCGTGGAAATTTGATTATACCTTGTAAAATTGCTCTGGGTCAAGATTCCTTCCATTCGGATAGTAAGAGTCCTAAATGCTTCGAAGTAATCTAAATAAAATGATGAATAATCAATTTTTATCATTATCAGGATCCCAGACCTATAATTCATTCAACTATCATTGAAAATAACTGTTTTAGATCCCATTGATTTTGCAGTGTACAGCGTACACCAGAGTTGATCTAAGAATCAAATCGTTTATATTCCTACAAGAAAGATCATAAAACAACCATGACTTGATTACGCAACGCAGAACAGTAAAATTCGCATAAATCTTTGTGCTGATGGAGTAGCAGATCTTACTGATTATTCTCCAACTATGTTAGCACGTGGGCCATCTGCTTAAACACACCAAACTGCGTTATCGATTTAGAAAGTAGTTTTTCGTACACAGTAGAACTGGTAAATAATGATTTAAGAATACTTAAAATTTTTCTTGTCAACAACAATTACTATCGAATGTTTAGATTTCAATCGATCTTGGACAAAAAATATTGTCATTCCAAAAGCTGGTTCTTGAAAAAAAATGTCAACAAATTGATAAAATATGAATAATAATTGCTATAGGATTGTTCGATGATTTAAAGAAAAAAATTGATTTATCGTTTTAACTCTGCCGACCACATCAGCATATAAAAAGGACTACGAACAGCATCGAATGAAATGATTAATTATCATTTACCTTTTACATCTACATCTATCTCGTGTTAGTCTAATCCGCAGCTTAAGTATCGTCATAAATATAATAGTATTTACATTTATTTTCATTCGCTTGAAGCACGCTGAGACTAAACAAGATCAAATGTTCCGGAAATTATGTTAAGTCGACAAAGAAACGAACAATTTCATAAAAAAATGGTAATGTTATTGGTGCTGGAGTGAATGTTGTGACAAAACGAAGAAAAAACGTATACCGAATGAAAAAGATAATTCACTCATGTATAAGGAGTGAATTCTCATTGTCAGCACGTAACAAATAAAAGGGTTATGAAGAGATTTAAATATACACAAATTCTCGAATTTGTTTGATTTGTTCATTTCTAACTCGTGCCCATAAAAACTGTTGATTCTTGTGAGGAAAGACGTTGCGACCTTGTGCACATAATGCAGCTAATCTTTATCAGATTAAAACAGGTGTTTATATCGTGAGAAACTAAAATACGATTGTCAGGCAGAAGGGCTGTTGGCGCCACAGGGTTATCTGTGAATTATTCATCAGTCATATGTATATGTATTAAAAGGGTTGATAAAGATAGTGAACGCAGTAAGACTCTCTCCTCATTTAATCGCTCGAACGCGTCTGCGTGTAGACGGGAAACATTTAAAGCCGACGATAAACCACTCTTCACGGTCGGCGTATGCTAATAAATTATATTCTCCTCGGCGCGCAACCTCTTTCGCCGGCAACCTACTATGTATACGAGGAACGATCAAGCGGACTTGATCAAAGCTGGACGATGGATGGATCTGGGGATAGTGAGTGAAAAAGCCATCTATGTCTCAATCCCACACACCACGTAAACAAACCTGTCGAAATTAATCAATTGAAACTAAATTTCAGCAGTTCAATAATGCGACTATTTGTGAACAGAGCCTCTTTGTCACTTGACATTTGACAGCGAGTCCAAGTAGAAAGTGGGGACAGGGCTGAGAGGAAGAATATAATCGCTTGCAAAAATCTTTATACCTTTATCGATGGTGCTCAAGATTGCCAATTATTTTAAATATCGGAAGAACGATTAAGGACAACTTCATTTAGAACGATAAGTAGGTCATCGACTAACGAATGGTGAGCGGTACGTGATGCCACCACCACCACCACCCACTAGGCTGTAACTTTTATAGAGCGTTTCAGACGAAATCATGTAATTCCCTGTGGTATATAGGGGATGGACCGGGGCAAAACGGGTTACCTAAGGAACATTTGTATTTTTCCAAAGTTTAATAAACTTTATTTATTTATTTTCACTCGAAATCGAGAAATGTACTGTGTTTGTAGTCATTAGAAAAAAAAATCGGGGCAACGTGAGATAACCTTCAAAAATTTCTAAACAAATTTTATTTTATGGAATTTTTTTTACTGATAGAATTTTAGTCATCGTTTTATAATATTATTTTTCAATTGTTTACTCCCATATTCTGTAAAATACTTTGACGATAATTGGGATTGCCAATAACAAGGTTAATAATAGACCTACAGTAAAGCCCAAAAAAAAAGTATTTGAAGCTGAAGATACAGTCTACAATTATCACGGAGCAGATTTATTGATAATAATTTGGTGCACGGTGTACACACTTACAAAGTTGACGAAAAAAATATCTTTTTCATTTTTTACAATTCGTAGTGAAAAAAAAAGTGTAATTTTCAAGAATTTAACGTTTTTCGAATGTGAATTCGAAAACGAGAAAAATCAAGCTTTGCTGTAGTTTTTGGACAAAAAATTTCAACCATTTTTTGCTGGAATTTAATTTTGAGCACCAGTGTGTTTTCTATCAAACATTCCGCAGTTTTACATGCGTTCGTTATGGAGACCATTCGAAAATTTCGTATTTCCCATAATAACTGAAAATGTTCTATCGTTTTTTTAATAGAACATTCTCAATTGCATAGGAACACATTTCTCAAACGCTAAACGTTATATTCATCATTTTTTTTCATTCCTCGACAAATTTTTACATTCCTCATAACATATAATATTATTAAGACATTCGCTAAATCATATCCAAGATTGAATACGTATTTTGCCACTACTTTAATTAATAGTAAGTGACAATAATTGATATGAATAAGAAAAACATGAAGAAATGTATAAAAGAAAAAAAATGGTGACTTTACAAAAAAGTTTTCTTTGGTAAAACAAAATTGAAGTATTATTTTTGAGATAATATAAAAAATGAAGAAATAAAACAAAATATGTATTTTTTTCGATTGTTTAAATTATATAAAGAATAAAAAAATGTTGAAAACAATGAAATTTCGAAACGTTTTTCCTATTTTTGAAATGATATAAAAGTCGAAAAAAAAAATTGGAACAAACAAATGTTCAACTAAATTTCTAGTTATCCCGTTTTGCCCCGGTCACCCCTATACCTTTAGCATTTCCATGTGCATCCTACTGGACTCTCACTGGGTTAATTCAAATTTGGCAGTCTGCCAAACCCAGCCAATTCATGAACAGCCTTCGGTAGCAGCAGTTAGTTTGTCGAAATTCTCGGCTGACACGCTCGAGGGACCAAGGTCCTTTGGAATAACGAGCGCTTGTCGTAGATGTTTGAATAGCACAGGGATGTCCGGAAGGGTTCGGATGGATGCATTCGTTCTATTTTCAACTTTTTAGGTCGTTCGTTTGTTTCAAGTGGATCCATAGTTAAGAGATGTCTTGAGCATTTCAGTCCCCGCAAATAATCAAATGACTACGTTATAATTGTTAAAAAGTATGAAAGGAGTATTTCAAAGCTGCACGAACAAAGAAAAGGGAAATCAGCTTGTTTTATAACGAGATAACTGTGCAAAACCAATTTGAATGAAAGCTTTTGAAAAATCAAATATTAATTGTTCAACTTGATTATTAAGTGATCGTGATATTTCGGAGATGTAATAATGAATTTCGTTTCATGGCAGAGGGGGTTCGTAAAAGGTCAGGTTATCTCCGTCTGTTACAGAATCCTCAAAAAAATGTACCTTTTTCTCTACAATAGTCACTTTCGTCATACTTCGATAAGTATGATTTTGATATGGTAATAAATCAAACAAAATTATATATATCCTTTCGAGCCTTTCGAGTGCCTTTCGAGGGTAAAAGAAAATGATATTGGTTTGAAAAGCTAGATAAAGGAATAAAAGGGATAACATTTTTTTATTGATTATTCCATCACATCTGCAGAGTCGTATTTGATTATAAAAAAAATACTTAATTTAAATCTAGAATATATTATTCTAGATTTTGGATAGTTAGATATGCAGGAAGATTGTTTTCTTTTAATGAAATATTCCTCTGACCCTATATTCCACACACAAAGACAAAGGGCTCTTTCTTTTTTCGGGTAAGCCCCCGCATTCTCTTGAATCCAAAGTGCCTGCTAGACTGTGGCTTTTGATAAGCGATCGTATTCGCGTAGTGATAAGACGCAAGAGTGAGCATTAAATGGAATTTCCGACCCTCACTCGTAGAGGGTAACGTACTCTCACAACATTGTCATTCCCTCGATCTTTTTGTATATATAAGGCACAATGTAAGTGCAAAATGACATTCAACAAAAGTTGGCAATCATAAGATTATCCTCGTGATATACAGATATTATGTCGTAGCCATGACGAGAATTTGCATGCAAGATGCTGATAAGAAATCGTCACTTAGATAAGTACTCGAAGACACCGAGTGTTTCCCAGTCCTCAGAAAAGAATTCTTTGTTACTCATATACATTTTTTATTCATAACATCGATTATGAGAACGGCGGTTCATGCACGTCTTTCCGGATACCATATATTAAGACAAGGATTACGGCTTGGAAATAGTATTTGTTTAAAAAAAATGAATTAAAATGGAATTAACAAATCGATATATTAAATAAGGTAAGACTTTATAAATTATGATTATATCTATTCTATCATCGATCAAATGAATGAGACCAGAAATGTTTCCATCCATGTTCCTTACGCTTTTCTTTGTTTATTTTTAAATAAACATGTATATTCCTGCTTTAACGTATAAGCTTGTATTTTGTTTATAAATGTCTAAAAAATTGAGTTTTCTTGGCTTTGAGGAAAAAAGTTGAGTTCTGCTGTCAGCTGTTTATATTGTGAATTGTGTTAGTTTATTATTGTCGCACTATATTACGGTAGTTCCCCTGCGACAACCTCAACCAAAAGTTACATACCGTCTGCATATTCAAAGGGTTGATAATTCGTTTGATTCGTAGTCAATAACTTTAAAAAGCACATAATACTTACTCGGTACCAGTAGATAATACGACAGATATC
>JABSMR010087210.1:0-12850 GCA_018902295.1 Dusona sp. PSUC_FEM 10030013 | reverse complement strand
GGGGGGGGGGGGGTACGCTGCCCCCACTCCGCGCGTGATTGTCACAGTGCGCGTCATTAAGAATCACTAATTCATAAATATCTTTTGAACGGTGAATCGTGGAAAAACATGCTTGAGCACTTTTTCCTTCAAAATTTCGCGATCTATCCGTTCTGTAGATCTTAAAGTGTACTTTTGGGAGAACCTGTAAACGAAGATGGGATACTAGGATCTGTGGTGGTACAGGACAGCGAAAATCGAGGGCAAGGAGAAGGGAAAAAAGGCGGTGAATGATCGAGCGACCTGGTGATGTGAAGGGGGTGGAAAAAGGAAAAGGAAAAAAAGGGATATAGGGGACGAGGTATAGAGAAGTTAGAAGTGAGAGAGCAAGAGCACAAGGCGTGGCTCAGCGTGTGCGTGTATGTGGGTGTATGAGGGATGAAATGAAGTGGAATAGGTGGAAGAGGAAACGAGAAAAAAGGAGCAGGAAGACAAAATGAGGGACCGGAAGGGAGAAGAGGGAGGAAGAAGAAGCTAGAAAATGTCGAAGTATATAGGAATATCTGGGAGAATATAGTGATAGTGGGGGAGGTTGATGGGTCGAGGGGTGTTTCGTATAGTCGCGTTATTTTTCCAATATGCAGGAAAACGGCCGCGGGGATGTCCCGCGGCTAGATGGGAATTCGTGCTCGAATACAGGGTTTACCGTACGAGTAAAAGAAGAAAGAAAGAGAGATAAAGAGATGAAGGGAGTGAGAGACAAGAGGGTTGAGTTTGACTGAAGCTCACGCAGAGCTTTGCTATTTTCTGGCGTTAAGGGAGGTATATATAAACATGGATAGAACAGTGACTCGCGATTCTCGTCCCCAAGGGCGTGTAAACATTCGGGCCACTCAACGCCCTGTCAATCGCTATCCCAGCCAAACCATATCTACACCTTTTTCGAGACTCGTTCTCTACCATTTATTTTTTTACTCCCGCATCCTCTGATGAACACAACATTTTTTCATGGTATTACTCTTTCTTTTTTCATCCCCATGATTGACAAATCTCACGGGTGTTCACGATGTATGATAGTAAAAATTAGATTTTTGTGCTGATATTTTACAGAGATTTACTTTAGTCCTCGGAGACAACGCTGAGTCAAAAAGACCCAGAAGACTTGATTTTTTTGAATTCGGCACCGTTTTATTCTGGCCATATTCAAAAAAATAGTAAATTAATTCCATTGCTCATTATCAAGCGGTGATTTGAAGTTTATGGTGGAATATTTGAGATCGTTGGGTCTGTACAGTATATCACAATTGAGGCTCGTCTTCATCATCCGTCGAGTTCAATTAAATGAGGAATCCCTTTATCTGCTAATTGCTTGCGATAAATTGTTTCCGACTAGTCTGGTTAATCAAAATTATATCGGCAAATCTGTACGCTCGTATAGAATTTAGAGAGCGGGTTATATGGGACCGGTTTATGCACGGAGGCGGAAGAAACTAGGAAAGTTTCGAGATTGAGGTAGTTGAGTTTTGGGCGATGATCGATCATTATTGGCATTCTGCTGCTGCAGCTGCTACTGCCAGTATAGCCACAATCGATCCTGCTCAACTATAGAGAGTACAGGAAGAAGAGCGGAAGCGTAAGCAAGAGAAAGAGAGAGAGTGAGAAACGAGGAAAAGGGAATTGAGAGTAAAGGATCTAGCTGCCAATAATTCTAGCAGAGAGTAGAGAGAATCAACTTTGCTGGAGGAAACAACATTGGCAAAAGTGGTAAAGGTTCATGCGATATTTTATGACACTGCCGATCAACCGATGGACCTACAGAGTGGAAGAGAGAGAGAGAGAGAGAGAAAGCGAGGGGTGAAAATCGACACAAAATGAAAGCTAGCTAGGACGGAGTAGTCCAGGGTTATATGCCGTCCGCCATTGGCGATAAGGTGATAAGCGCAAATGTATTGGGTCCCATCAAATCGTACGCTTTACCTCTATAGACTAACCTTTCCCCATAAACGCTGTCCTGGCAATGCCCCCGGCCGGATTTTCCACCCCTTATCTCGTCAGCTTCTCTCTACAATCCCACATAACCCTATTTAACCCTCGATCCGACTCCTCTTTACTTATTTTCATCTGTTGAAATGATTTTCGTTGAAAGAGAAAAAACGTTTTAATTCTCAAATCCAATTATTATTAAAACAATGTTGCCCATTAATTTTCGAAAAAATTGCGAGAACACGAAGCCAAGAAAAAAAGTTTGAACATTTTCAACACTCTAAGTTTCTCTTGACGCATTACGGACCTAAGGAAAAACATTGAAATAAAAATAAAAATGAAATGTGAAATAACTTTTCTTTGCTTTGCTGCTTATTTATTTTGTTCAAAAATATATTTCAATGTCAAAGAATCTTTTTTGATTTGAGTGACAATTATTTTAATTACGATTTTATATGCTTTTTCCCCTCAAGTTTAGTTACTTTTGATTCTCCACAAGGTTGGGGCTGAATTTTCTTTTTCCAATTTTTCAAAACACGACGATTAATCTCAAGGTAACTGCGCTCGAGTAACCAAGGCTACTTTGCTGTAAATATGTTTGTATATGTATATATATACGTATATATGTGTGTGTGCGTGTGTGTGTGTGTGTAAGGGCCTTACCGCGGGATAGTTGAAGCAGCAGGATCGTTCGGGTAATATGAAATTCCTTGTCGAGCTCGGAGGATAATGATGAAATTGCAAATAAATTACTTCCTCGTCGTTCCCCAGTGTTTTCTCACCCTCTCTTTCCGTTTCCCCTTCATTCGTGTTTTTCTCGAGGGAAAAACTCGTGAAAGGTTGTAAATTTTGAAAAGCACCAGGGAAGGAGTTGGCTTGTTTGGACCTTGTTCTTGTTGCCTCTTTCAGGAACTTGAGACGAAAGACCACGCCGATAATGAGTAAACTGAGAGAGGAGAAGGTGGTTCGTTAACGATTCAATGAATGTGGATTAAAAAAAATAGAAAAACAGCGACAGTGAGTAAAAGAGGGAAAATAAATGTTCCTGCGAGATCGAGAAATAAAAACAAGCACCCAACACCTCAAACTTTTTCGTCGATGAAAGATAGAAAAATTGACTTGCGAAATAATAAAGCCGTTGAAAACTACGAAAATTCTCTCACATTCGAGTGGTTGTAATTAAAGATGGTCGCGTTTCAATTGATAAAGGAAAACTGAAAGAGCAGCAAAGTTTCGTCGAGCCACAGGAATAAAAGGGGTTATTTTATGCCGAGAAAACACGAAGGAAACGTAGACAAGATTATCCCGAGTCAAAGAGATAACGAGACATTCCTTTTCTTCCAATTATATCTGTAGAGAGAGAGTATTTAAAACTGCCTCGATCGAATTGTATAATTACTCCCTAAAGTTACGAGGGTTGTAGACACGGAAAAAATACAAGAGGGATTGATTAATTAATTGATTAATTCAGTGGTACGTTTGAGCCGAGCGATTTTAAGTTAATCAGAGTTCAGTTAATTATACAGAATATACTTTGGAATATTTTTAACATATATTATAAATGTTTTCCCAATTATGTTCACTCTATTATTTATTTTTCGGAAAAAAAATGATTGAGCACTTTCCTCGAGCGGGATAAATCTTCGGTATAAGAACTCTTAAAAAAATGTCTTTTATCTCCAACCTCGAAAGATTTACGATCCAAAATTCGTGACACGATTTCTAAATCAAGGGGATTGATCGGAATGTACAAACGCGTGTCTCTTCCTCTATCGCGACTTTTTCATGCAAGAAAATTTGCCGCTATATAGGGTTGAGTTCCAGCGGGAGCACAATGAACCGGAAATGACTGAAACTCTGGTCCACATTGGTACGCGAGCATTTTGAACGAGGATTGCATAGCGATCGAAATAAAATTCTCATGAGAATAAGTTCACGAATTTAGTTTTTTTTTCCCTTCGTCGTTTCATCTTACTTTTTTTTCTCTACTCTGACTTTACAAATACTTTGGGTGCTCTTTGTACTATTCGATTTTTGCCTCAAGCTGGTAAAAGAATCGCTATCCTCGAGGAGAGCTCAAAAAATAATTATTCTCCCTGAAATCTATTTCAGGGGGTAGCTGAACGACTAAGATTATGGACCTGTATACATACCTGTATACGTTTAAAGGGTGAGCAAGAGAGGGTAAACTCACCGAGAGTGAGTCTCGGGTCGAACATGCCCTCGGAGAATACCATCCTGCTGCGAATAAGGCTTCTTTTCTTCTCCTAGGCTCATTTTCCTCCTTTTTACTTCCGAGACTCCCTGAGGGACTCTTCCGGTCCTCTCTTCACTTTCAAACCTCCTTTCTCCTTCTCCTCGTGATGCTACTTTGCTTTTAACATTTTTTCTCATTCCTCTGATTGAAGCCTCTGTAACAGATGGATAAAAAGAGGCACATATTTTAGGAACATGTAGAAAAAGCACTGAAAATTGTAGATAAATCGAGAACAATTAGAGCCTTTCACAATTCTGAGCTTGGTTCCAAGTTGTAGGAAATATGGAAAGATTTTTCAACATTATAACAAAATCGAGTAAAGCCGCTTTGTAGTGTATCACGTAAAGGACCCAAAGCACGATCCAACAAAATCGTTTCCCTCCTAGAATCCATTACTCTCAGTCTCTCGTATTTTCTTCCATGTGCTAACACACACACACACACACTAGCAGTAGTGAGAAAACAGACTGAAACTCCTGTGGGAACCCGCGAAAAACTCCGCCCCCCGCCGTCTCTCGAGGGTCTTATCTCGATTTTATCGTTATCGAGAGTCGTCTGTTCCTGAGAGAATCCGACGAATCTTCAAAGAGCAAGACTGAAAGAAAGAGAAAGAGAGAAAGAGCAAGGAAAAGAGGATGAAGCCGGCGACGAGCGTCAGGTTGGTTCGTTGGCGAGGAGATTTCTAAAATAGGTAGCGAAATCCACACCTCTCCCATCCTCTTTCTCATCCCATTCCCATTTTTGAAGCTTTTTCATTCTCCTGGATTGAATCCTGTACTCCTGAAGAAAAAAAATATATACGTGGGACTCTCTCACCTCTCAAACTCTGAATTTCTTTGAGAGTGTTATCGAAAAGCAACGGTGCAAGAGGCTAGAAAAATCTTTTGTTGCGAATAAAGGAATATATTGTTACTTTTCTATATATTGAAATACTGCTGCTCGTTATTTATTTGGTCTAGCTGTTTATCTTCATCCCTGAATTGCATATCGATACTTTTCCTTTCCTGTTCCCAAACGAGATTCAAAATAATATAATAAGATTTTTAGCCCGAATAAGACGTTAGGAGTGTATGAATTCTTGCATCGAAATGATTCACGAAACTTATTGAATTAGAACATGATGAAAATGTTTTCAATCTCTTCCTTTCAGTGGAGGTCAAGAATCTTATTAAAGTAGTGTAAAGACGTGCTGCGCTAGAAATGTCATTCGAATTTTCGTTAGATCGTCGATTACCTTGTGAAAGTAACTGTGGAACTCAAATGGCACTTAATGAGCTCCATTGTGAGATAACTCCAGTTAATTTTAGTTAGACGATAAGAATTTTCGAGAAGATTGTTCCGAGGGACAATGAAAGCATCGGCCAAATTCGTGAAAGTTTTTTGTCATTGTCAGTCGCAGATAGACGCCAAACTTGTTCATACTTTTATATAAAATTGGTCTATATACAGTAAATAGTACATAAAGTCTGTACAAGGATTGGAGTCTGTAGTTTGAGATCTTGGGCAATTTGTCTCGGCCATCCATTTCTCATCATCCGGTTTCAAAATAGAGAGAGGGAGAAAGAGACAAAGAGAGCGAGAGGGAGAGAGAGAGAGAGCGAGAGGGAGAGCGAGAGAGAGAGAGAGTCAGAAGAGATTTTATCCTCCTCTGTAAATTTCTCTCTTTATCCAGCACGTTTCCATTTCCCTATCTATTCTTCTTTGTCTTCATTCTCTCTTTCTCTATCATTGGCGAAATTCGCGTAGTCGTCGCTCGAGGGTCGACTATCGATCCCGGACATTCTGTTTGTGTGTGTGTGTGTGTGTGTGTGAGAGAGAATGAGGAGAGAGAGCTAAAAGCAGACGGCAAGAGTGAGACGGAAAACCCTTAGAAGGGTGTGGTATTGTACGACGGATTGGCGCGACGTTTCTCTCTCTCGTATCCCCTTTTACGTTCCAGCATCCCTGTTTTCCTCTCTCGCACATTCCACTCGTTTCATTCACCCTCACTTTCAGCACGTGGCTCATGCACAAATTTCACCTCCCTCTCTCCCTCCCTTTTATAAAGGACGAAAGAAAGAGAAGGAGAGAGAGAGAGAGAGAGAGAAAAAAGAGTTATATCAAGTTGCTACTCGCCATATTACTCATCTCTCTTCATTCTCGTATAATTCTTTATCGCTCTTTTGATCTCTCGACAGTCGTCTTCTTGCCTTAATCATTTTCCCATTCTACGAAACTCCCGTTTCTCTCACTCTTAATTGCATACCCCTTAGCACACTTACACGCTATTATCTTTGCCACCTTGTTCTCTTGTGAATGTACGCTCATATTATACTTCGCACCGTCATTCTCCCTGGATATATATTTCCGCTTAAGAAGATTCGAGTTGAGTGAAAGTGGGTCATTCTACAACCGGCAACATTATAATCATGTTTTAATTACAAATTCATAGCATGGCTTCGAAAACTCTCACAGAATCCCTCTCATTTATTTTGATAAATACGAGTGCATACATCGATGCGTTTTCTCATTTAGAAAATTCATAGAACTACTCCAATTTGTTTGTGTAACAATTATCACGAGTAATTGAGACTGCAAATACCAATGTTTTAATCAAATAACGTTTACACGTTCTCAAAGGATAGACAATATTTCATAACACTTTAATAACAAATATTAATTTTTTCGTATAACAATTTCTGATAGTCAAACATTTTTATGTATAAATCTGTAAGCGAAATTGTTTTTTCGAATCGTCTGTTTGTACGTTCGATCGTTCATAACTCATCCAGAATCACTGAGCCGATTTCAATGAATTTTTCCACAGAAATATAACTCCATGAAAGCTCATGAAAAAACAAAGAAACTCGATTTTTCCTTGTCTTAGTATCGAAATTTTGAAGAGCACTACACAATTTTGAAAAAGTCGCGAGTTTTTTCAAAAATCAACCCGTCGTTGAATTAATCTTGATAGTCTAATTGGTTCTCGGCGAGAAAGGGCTTGAAAAATCAACAAAGAGAACGTGAAACGAAAACTTTAAGGATTTTGAGTTCGAAATCGGAAATGATGATAAAATTCTGAAAATTTGCTATGTTTTTGTATGAAATATTTAAGAAGTCATGTAAAAATTTCGCGACGATTAAGAAGCTCGTTATGGAACGATTAACATTAACAAATTAAATGTAGTCTTATGGAAACTGACATAACTTTCCGGTAATTTTTTTGTTTTTGACCTCTCAACTTTTTAACATTTACAATATACTGGAAATAACGGAAACGAAACGAAATTTATTGATGAATATTTTTTTTATTTGTTTAAAAAATTGTTTTTAACAAAATACTATTTTATTTATTAACGAGCTTCTTAACAGTTGTGAAATTTTTTCACAACCTCTTAAATACTTCATATGAAAACATACCAAATTTTTAGAATTCTATCATCATTTCTGATTTCAACCCTTAAGGATGTTGAAGTAACGATGATAGAATTCTCAAAATTTGGTATGTTTTTACATGAAGTATTCAAGAAGTCGTGTAAAAATTTCACAACGATTAAGAAGCTCTTGATTGAAAAATGAACATTAACAAGTTTAATTGGGACTCAACAACCTTAAAAATTCGCCAAAAATCGAAATCCCGAATATTATTATTCGCTAGGTGAAGCCACCCGGTGGTGCTATACGTTGCTCTACATTAGAACACTGTTATTCATTTATAATTAGAATCAAATTCTCATTTTATTCTCATTATAATACAGGATTTAAGGTAATCAATCCAGGGATGTTCTTAATTTATTTCGCTCAATGTAACTCGTGATCTAGTTGACAGACGGTGAGAGAAGAAGTGGGGGGTTTGGGAGAGGGGTGGAGGTGGCGGTAAATCGAGAATATATCCAACGTAAAGCACTGCTGTTGCGAGGCAAGGACACGTGTCCTCGACACGTGATCGACACAACAGTAGCAGCAGCAGCAGCAGTGGCAACAGCACGTGCTCGAAGTGGTAATGCAGCTCCTTTTCATCATTGCCAACCCCTCTCGAGTATTCGCGACTGTTGCGTACATCCGGTGTTTCATAACGCGGGCAGTTGTTATGGAGCTTTTAGCAATTACCGGTTCGGGTATCAAGAGGATTTAGGTATAAGAGATAAAAAGGCGTTTTTAAATTATTTTGATCATTGGAATTTATGAGAGGAAGAAGCTTCGAATCTGTGAAAAGAGGAAAGGCTAAAAAAGAAATAATAAAAGTAGGGAGAGAGGGCGACAAAGGGGAGAAAATGAAAAAAGGTTGGAGGGACGTTGAAAATCCTCGTGCTATGTGTCTATCGAACTACCAAAGAATCGTAACATCCGGGGTGAGCTTTAAAAGCTCGCAAACTCAAGATTGATAGCCGATCCCGCATCGCCCGCGTGAACCTTGACGTTTTCTTTCGTCGTTTCTCTCGTCGTCATCGTTACATCCAGAGGCTTTTTTCCTAACAGTCAGCGATTATTTCACCCAGCTCGTAGTGAAACGATGGCTAAAGAGGAAAAAGAATAAAAAAAGTAAAAGGCGAAAGGATATGAGGGTTGGTCTCGTAGTTTCGCTTGTAAGGGATTCATGTACCCGGAAAGAAGCGTCGTTTACGAGGCTGTGGCGAACCTTCTTCGTGAATGATATTGCCAGGTACAGTGACAGCAAATTATACACGCCACCGTCGCTCTATTTGCTCGTAACGTTCTCGTCACCAGCCATCGTCAACCAGGGATAAGGGCATCTAGTTATGCGTGCGTTAATTGGCTTAAAGGATTTACCAGAACTGGAGCTGGAGAAAATGGGACGAGGCAGAGGGAGGAATTGCATTCACCGGAAATGAAGCGGGAAGTTTAATATTTTCTCTTCGCCCCCGTTCCGCATCCACCTTCCAGTTAAAATGATAATCGTTATTTTAAATCCCTGGAATAAAGATTTATAATCATGTTATAGCAGATTGATGCTTTTCTACTCGTTAAAATCGTATTATGAATTTTTCATAATGGCAGTTATGACTTTTTCCCTTAAATGAATGATTTTTTTTGTTGTAATTATTGCGTGACGATCCAAGCTCACTGGCGTTCTTGATGGTTATTCTGCATGGTTTCATATGTGATAATTTTACACCGGATTTGTTGTGGTATTAAATTTTTTTTCTATTTATCGACAATTATATAATTTATCCTCCATGCAGAGCGCGTTCAATAATTCTAAGGGCAAAGCGGGATCGTACACAGTATGGAAACCTTGAGTGAGAGAAGCGTATAAGTACAGTGACGTGTGCAAAAGCGAGGTAATCCTGAAGGGGCCCTAAGTAAACTGGTTCTAATGGATCCTGTCAGCGAACAGATTCCGTGTGGACATCGGATGCTGCTGATGCTCCGCTATGGGTAAATGTGTACCGTGGTACTATAGATGTGCCAGGAGTATGCGTATATGTGTCAGAACTCCGGGGAAGCAACGAGTGGGAGAGGTAAACGAGACGAGGAGAGAAATGTATACCTATATATTTATATAGAGAGAGAAAGAGAGAGGTTCGAGTAAACCACGAAGTGACGAGGATAATGGACGATCGTTTTCTCGCGAGATAAACATAGGATTATGGAAAGCCCGTCTCTCGTCAGCTTCCCCTAAGATCGATGACGTCAAAACCCGTACAACAAGAGTATTGAAAAAAATAAAGACAAGTCCAGATATTTATATAATTATGTTGAATAGCGTAAAAATTTATGCGGAATAAATGTTAAAAATATATTTTCAAACTTGAGAAAACATTCTCTCAATGTTTTTTGAATAATAAAAATGGTCATACCCTGTTAGAAGGTCGTAACGATTTTTCTCTATGTTCTCGAGAAAATCTTGTGGAAATGGAAAAAGATTCGAGAATGGTCCAAGTGTCTCAATTAAATTTGATGTTGCGTGGAGAAGATGGCAATGGAAGAAAGAAACGTGTGCAAGAGGAGTACAAATGGATGAGAAGAATTATTGAAAGAGATGCCCGAGAGGAAGTGTGCAGTACGAACATTGAGAGAACTATACAGAGATAGCGAGAGAGAGAGAGAGAGAGAGAGAGAGAGAGAGAGAGAGAGAGAGAGTGGGGGACAGATACAGATATTGGACGGAAACGGAAGAGAAAACCGCGTTGAAACGTCTAGGGAATACCTCCAAGTACTGTGCTATCTCCGGGTAGTACTCGAAAGAGCCATACGGCAATCACGAGTCCGTGTAGAGTTACAAGTCCGGTTCGTCGAGCTCATCCACGATTCTCCAGTCGCATCGTTGTCCTCGACGCGCATTGCCACGACATAAACCCTCCAGTTTCTCTTCGCTTCTCCCTCTCTCTCTCCCTCTCTTTCTCTTTCTCTCTTTCTCCCAACGAGACTAGTTTCAGGAACATGCACTTCCCATTCTCCTCTCGCATTCTGGACCCATTCGCTCTACGAGTCTGCCAGAGAATCGTTCCGGGATTTCGTACAGCATGAGCTTTACGTCTTTGTACAGTCATCTTGATGTGACAGATTTTCCCGTTCTCTCGGTCTCCCGTAGTACAAGACCAAAGCATTTCCTATTACTCGAGAATCATAGCCCATAACCCACTTTATTCTGCCAATAAAAATCTATCAATTATACTCTTTCGTTCCTCTCGTAGTTTACATAAACGCGTGACAGATTTTCAACGAATACGGGCATTTAAATCTCTAATGCAAATAACTAATTCTCATTATTTACATCGATGATTACATGCGTGGATGAAACAGAACGTTAAAATCCTCACAAAGGACTTTTTTATATGAAATTTTAGTTCGGATTCGAAAACAAGTTTTCAAATAAAGGAGAAAAAACTTTAAGTGTACAAGTCATTAATAAATCAGAATTAAATAATATCAATGAATGAATGGTTTAAATAATTAATGAGTAATAATAACTATAATAATTACTTCAACTTATTCATCTAGTTAGATGAACGGAGTGAATAAATAAAAAAACAAATGCTACATAAAAATATAGCATGTAGAATATCAAAGTCAGTATTTCAATTGCCTCCAGGTTTGCATACGTATGTTTCCCCTTAGTTTTCAAACGAATACTTCGAGGTGCGTCCCGAGGGTGAATATCTTTACATCGAACGTCTTAGCACTTTTCGACTCTACGTCTCTTTCTCTTTCCCTCATTTTCTCTCTGTAGCGCTGGAGGTTTTGCCTCGTGAGAAATCTGCAAAGTTCTCTTCCATCAAGACGAGAGTGAGAGAACGGTGGGGCTTTCATCAACGAAACTTCGCGGCACGACAAATTGCCGCCTTCCTTCCTCTCTTTCTCGCTTCCTCTCTCACTCAGTTCCGCTCGCGTTTCTGATAAAGCTCGAGGTTATAACGAAGGATACGATGAGAGTTTCGGGATAGTGTGTGCGTGCTTAGAAGCAGCACTTCTCGAGTGCCCAGAGCAAAATCACAACGTATTTGTGTTCGTGCGTGAGTATATGTGTGTGTTTCTGATCCTCCTTTAGCTCTTAGAAGTCGAAGAGATGGCCTCTTACACTGAAACCCTGTAGTTAAGCGCGATTGGATGCCGCGGCTCGAAGATCTCTCCTCATCACTCTATAGAGCTTCCCCGAATCTCGCGTGTGAACTTTCTCTGTGATATAGAGAACCGACTTTGTATCCTGCAGCTTAACAACATTTTCGGATTCTATTTCAAAATGATCCAAAACTCGTGTCATTATCAACGATATACTGAACTTCCTCCCTGATTTTGAGAAGCCCATCTCCGACTTTGTGTACTAAATTATCAGATTTTGTTTCGAAAAAAACAAAATTCAAATCAATTTCACGTAATCACGTGTCGGTAGATTCAATTTTACGTTTTTTTTATAATTAACTTTTCAATAAAACTGGTATTATTATTATTGACTTCGGCACAGTTGATATGCGGAAGAAGTAAATTAACTGTACGTCAAGCTTTACTTGAGTTTTCAAATTAATGTTCGAAACTTTCGATTGGACCGCAAATGTTATTTGTTATTCTGGATTTTTTTGTATTAGAAACAAAAAAATCTCTTCACTTTGACATGCATTAATTATTGTTGTATTGGATTTGGCGACGTAAAGCGTCAGGAGTTTTAATATTAGGCATAAGAATTTAGTAAAAAATGAGATGTAAAAAAGAATTTAATAAGATTGAAAACTGTTTTTATTTGATACAATTTACGAAATTTAATAATTTTCAAAGCAAACAAATCGACAAAGTATGAGAGTGTAATACAGTAGGGCTTTTTTATATCCTTTTTTGTCAAGGGACATAAGGAGAAAACTATTGTTGGGCTTTGTGAGACACTTAGCGTTGTCAGCAACGATTAGAAGATCGCCTTGTCGGCTACTAGAAAAGGTCAAACTAATTCGTAATCTAGTCGGATACTTATGGTTTCCGAGGCAACTTAGTGCGTCCGCGAAACTAGTTTGTCTGTGCCACCTAGTGGTCGATCTCGAAACCTCTCCTGAACTTGGCTGTATTCGTGACTTATATCTTGGCTGGGGTAGGCAACGTGAATAGGAAGCGACACGAGATACCGTGGCCCTCTAGCGGCCACTTAAGGAACTAATAAATGCTTTTATAGTTTATATTTAAAGGTAAGTATTCTGCATTTAA
>JABSMR010087100.1:0-12864 GCA_018902295.1 Dusona sp. PSUC_FEM 10030013 | reverse complement strand
AGATTCTTCAGGGACTAAATTAAGACTAAAAACTATACGGGATCTTATAATAGGATGAAGAGGGTAAAATTGCTGAAACTTGACAGTCATGAGTTTTACGCTGGAAATAAGAATTATATCACAATATTATTTATACAATATTCCAAATCCAATTAAAGTCGGTTTAAAGCAATGAGGTTTAAACTCAAGAGTCAAATTGAGACCAAAAGAAATTACAATACATAGATTACGGGTCGGTCAAAATAGAGATTAAAAAGAGCATAAAATTTGCAAAAGTAAATATATGATAGATAAAATTAAGTAGACTAAATAATAAAGGGTTAAATATAAGGTTGAAAATAGAGTTAAGCCGAAAAGACAAAATATAAGTTTTTTAGAGAACAAAATGTAGCCCGAGCAGGGGAAGATAGAGTTGAATTTAAAAACCCGCAAATAACTTGTATGAGAAAATTCTCATACAAGATATTAATTCTTTTAAGATTTAAGCACACGCGGCTTAAACAGAAGTTGTAGATTAGTTTGAAAGGGAGCTAAATTAGGTATATAGGTAAACATACAGAAAAATATAGGCTGCAAATGACATGTAAGCTGCCAGTAAAGGATACAAAGATAATAAAAGATAGGTTCAAAGTTTTTAGAAAAGTACAGAAGGACTAAGCCGAGCAAAAGAAGATAAAATTCAGGCTAAAAAAAGTAAGATCCAAATTTACAAAATGTGGGTCGGATACAGATTACAATCTAGGTTGAAAGTAGACTAAAAAATGAGGATTAGATCGAAGCTGATTGAGTTCAAAAAAACGAATGAAATTCGAGAAAAAAAAGTGGGTTGATGAAAGTTCACCAAATAGGTTAAAAGTAGGTTGGATTTGTCTCTAAGGTACAAACTTATTTTGAGGTTATGTTTGAGATTGATCTTTCATCGACAATGTGAAAAAAGTACAAATTAAACAAACAAATTTTCGTGCGAATTAATAATCAATATTTTTTAAAATTATTATTGACAATTGCTAATATCGCAAATAAAAAAATGAATCAATATATTTATACGTACCATAAACGACAATTCAGTTTTATCACATTCCCGGCTTACAGCGCTTGTGGAGCTTTTTTTTCTTTAAATTACGATCGGTTCAATTAGACCCCGCTACAGCAGCACTCGCTACTGAGTGGCGAAACGTGGCACATTCTGTTCCAATTTAAAATGATTCGATTGTTGAATAAAATCTTGCTTGTTCTTTGAAAGAATAAAAAACATTAAGTAGAATTGAAGTGCGGAAAAAAAGTGTTTTTATTCGAAAATTGGGAAAAAAAACATTGATCCAGGGTAACAAAAGTTCACATATATTCAGGGATGTACATTTAATGATAATACAATTGATACCCTTACGTTTGAGTATGATCCGACGAAAAATTGTAGAACAAAATTGCAAACGAATAGTTGAGTGATAATCCGTTTTTTTTTTTATCACAAATACTCGCAAAATCCCACGTAAGGTGATTGAGTGGGTTCCTTGCAGCGCATATGATCCATGATTGCAAAAAAATAATAAAATGATTGTTGAATAAATGATTCTATCCAATGAAAAGGAATGACTTAATTTATGTGTTAAAACTTATATTTGCTGTGTTTTTTCATGATCTAGTATTGAAGCTATCGATACTACGCATTGTAATAATAATAATAAATTTAAATAATCATCAACAAAAACGAGTTTACGTCTCAAATTCACCGAAAAAACTGTAACTCTTGGAGCAAAAGATCCGGAACCTGCTTAAATCAAATTTGGACACAGATTTCGTCAGATTATTTTGCAAGTCGAACGGATCCTGGAGACACATTACCGAATCACTTCTGAACGGTTCGGCAAATTCTGTGTAACTCATGTAATAAACGTAGGACTTCATTTCTTCCGGTAGACGATTTATATTGTCAGCGAAAGCTCGTTTCTCAATGACCTTGCCGAGCAACGGACACGCGATGTCGTATCGATAGTCAAAATTGGCGTAGAGCGAAAAAAAGCCGACGAGATGTTCCCTCAAAATAAAATTCTGCTGCTCTTCCGTCCTCGAACTTTCTTTCCAATCTGCAGTTAAAAAAAAGCCAATTATTGATTTTTTCCTACCATATTCATTTGAAAATGAAATTGAGACCGTTTTGAAAGTGTGATTTGATAACAGAATTTCTTGAATTAATATTGATGATTGTACGGTTTGTTGAAAAGTTTGGAATTCCAAACGCGCTTATAACGACGAGTTGATAAATTAAAAACTTCTAAAAAACGAAAAAATATAACTACAAAAAGCCACAAACAAAAAAATCTAAAAATCGCCTCGATTTTGTCCCTTTTTTAGTTACACGATATTTTCGTCACGTTTGTTTAAATGTTACTTGCCTATAAGTCCACGACAGAAGATTTTCATCGACGTCAACGTAGTGATACTGGGCAGTATCGATATTGCTTGAAGATACAGGATCACGTACCAATAAAGAGCGGTCGTTGAGATTTGTCGAGCCCCGAATAAATCGCACTTGACCAGCCACTGCTTGAGAACACATACCATGTTCGCGCTCGACGGACATATTCTGTTGAAGAACCTGTAACATTTTTTTTTCTCATTGATTAATTCGCGTCTCGCAATTCCACAAAAAAATTGAGGACATAAACGCAAGTTCAACCGTTTCAAAAATCGACTCGTTCGCGATCTTGAGCGATTTAAAATTCAAATACAAAAAAAAGTAAACAGTAACAATTATTTTTCGATCGACAATTGAGCAGGGAACCGTTCAAGGGGTTTAGGTTTAGTTTCAATTAATACCAAAATAAACAACGTACTTAATAAATTGAATATCTTCAACGGGTGCCTCAGTTCCTTTGTTCAGTTTGAAATGGTGACCGGTTCCTTTGCTATAAGCTTTAACGATAGAAGATTTGCACTCTTCCTCGATCTCACGCATGACGTCGATCGTCTGATAGGTCTCGTTGTTGATGAGGGAGATTAATAACTTGGTTGCCGATTGAGGCAATTCGTCCGCGACAAAAGACCCGTTTCTAACGAACCATTTGTGCGAGAAGTTGTTGTGATGGTTGGTCTGTACATTGGAGGAACCGCAGTAGATCAGTGCACAAACTGAGCAGAATTGGTAGATCAATTTGGCACCGTCGTTAACAATGATTTTTAATTGTTTCGCGTGATCCTCGTCGTCGATCAAATGTTCGACAAAGTCGATCTCCACGTCGAACTTTTTCGAGCACGTAACGCATTCGTATTTTTGTACTTTGTACCAATCGCAGTGAATTTGCGAGGTGATAATATTCTTCTCTCTTTGAGATTTGACGCGCATATCTTCCCGCGCTTTTCGGTGCTTCTCATCGTCAATGTGTTGCAATAAAAGGCAATCATTATCTTCAATCTTGACCTGACAGACAAGACATCTGGCGACGTCGTTTGGCATAAATTCTATGTACTCGAAAGCCATCGAAAGCTCGTTGCAACTCCGGGGCATTCCCGATATCTCTTGGTAACCCTTTCCCATCTCATCGAGATGTTGCAAGTGTTTCAAACTGCACAAATGCACGAGATAGTTATTCATCTCGTCCTTAAATGAAACAGTTTTACGACACACGAGACAATAACTACGAGTTGAATCAATCACGAAACGCAAATCAAACCCCAATTTCACTCTCGTCATACGCTCGCTCATGTCGTAAATATCTTCCTCGAAATCCAACAAGCTCACAACCCGTTCGAAATAACTTTTTTTCGCTCCTCCTAATCGCTCGTCCATTGGGGATAAATTCTGGTTTCCACTGTCGACGGATTCCGACGACTGGTTCTTCTCCATTGCACTCGTCGCTTTGAGCTCCGACAGGCTGAGGTATTTTTTGTTTAGCTCCTGTTCACTGAGACTTGTATCATTTTCCGGACTCCTATCGCCGTTTAAATCGATCTCCGGAGTCATATCGTTCTCCGACAAAAGTCGACTCAAAGTTCTCGGACTTTCTGTCCTCTGCGCAGCGGATTGACTCGAAGCTTTCAAAGGTTGAGTATTTTGCCGCGGAGTTTCTATTTCGTCAGGAATGCTGTTTTGGAGTCTTGTAGCCTTCTTTACCTGTGAACTTTCAAATGATTCAACAAGATTCCTCAACCAAACAATCGATTCAATTGTCATTCTCTGCACCGGTTGCTTTTCTTTCGTGATCGGGGTGATAGGTTTTAAATAAGTAGAGCTTACTGCTTCGTCGGACTCCGAATTTCTTTCAATGTCGGGAGATTTTGTGGAATTTACTTTTTGGAAATTGAGCAAGCTCTCATCGAAATCTCTCAAACTTTTTGCAGCAGAGTTAATATTTGGGTTAAATTTCGGAGCAGCGAAGTTATTGCACTTTACATCGCGATTTTTTTCGGCTTTCGGTAAATTGTGGGTTTCGGTCGAAGCAGATTCAGCAAAATCACTCTCAAATTTAATTGCCTGACAATTTTTATTCTCCTGTGCGGCGACTATACAACACAAAGAGCAATGTTTCGACGTTTTAACATGAGAGTCGACTCGATAGTGATCCAAAATAAGGTCGTCGCACAGAGAGCAATAGAAGGAACCATTGTCCAGCAGATGAATGAAGGGACTCTGTTGCGCAAGTGAAACTCTGTGAACAGCGCTGTGAGAATGAGACTCCAGAGTTTTTGATCCAATGATGGAGTAATTGCAGAGAATGCAATAAAATTTATTATTGTTTTCGTTGAGTATGAACGGTTTGACGCAATTTTTAATCGACTTCCAGCTCGTAACCTTAGCTCTGTTTCTTCGACTCGCTATAGCCATTCCCAACTTTTTTGAGTGTTTATACCCAGTGAGATGTGGGCCAACTTTCTTGTGATCGTTCACACTGCATTCGCACAAGTCACAAGTGAAGGATCCGTTTTCCAGAGGCGCAATGTGCTCTATCTCGCACTCTAGCACGTCCATGTGGGTTTTCCCTTTCTTGTGAGACTCGAGAGATACTGCGCTGCTAATCGGTCGATCGCAGGCTATGCAATAAAAGTCATTCTCACTGACCTGATGAACGAATGGTGCTACGAAATCGTGTCTGCCTAACCAACCGACGAGTCGATTCGTGGAATTATTGAGATGAGATCGCCCGAGCAAATGAGCACGCACGTTGACAGCACTTGGAAAGACTAAATCGCATAGTTGGCAATAAAAAAAATCGTTCTCGAGAGGAGTCAGACAAGGCTCGTAATGGTGCACCGCATTTGCATGAACTTTGCCTTTGACGTGATCGGACAACGTGTCTTCGTTCGATATAGATACGTCGCAGATCATGCAGTAAAACTCTTGGTCACTTTTTTCCTTGACAAAAGGACAAACAAAGGACTCCCATGTTGTGCGACGGGATAGTCTATATTTCATGTTTTTCACTTGTGAAGAGATATGAGCTTCGTCGTTAATATGAGGCGGTATGTCCCGAAAATTGATTATTACAAAGTCGCAAGGAGCGCAATAAAACTGGTCATCTTGGACCGGTAAAATATTGAAACAGCGCTGCTCTATTGTGTAACAGTGTCTTTCGCCGTTAATGTGACTGCCAAGGTACTTTGGATCGTATCGTATAACGCAATTACAAGCCAAGCACTCGTAAATCTTCCCCCCATGCTTGTCAGAGGCCGCAATGATGAACGGTTGAACAAAGTGTTTTTGGGATTTCCAGTCCATAAAGCACAGATTGTTTTTATGATGTTGTTCATTCGCATGAGATTCTAGTTTGCAATGAAAATGTAATTTACACAAACTGCAATAATGCCAGTTCTCATGTTCTTTGACCTTGACATTATTGTGTCGGGACATTTTCAAGCTTTTCCTCTTTTTCACCCAATTTTCAATTTGCTTTTGTTATTTCAACAAGATTTTGATACAGTTGAAGTTATAATGACGCACGTCAATTTTCTGTAGAAGACAAAAACGATAAAATTATCTTCTGCACAATTTATTTGCCCATGAATCTCCGATCTCATGAATACCGATTCATTGAGGTTATGTTAGAAATGATACAATTTTCTACGAAAAAAAAAACAATTTTTTGTAGACAATGAAAAAACTAAAAAAAAAACGGGAAAAAATCGTTTCTTCGTGTAGAAAATTGAAAAGCTAAAAATCTTTGCAAAAAAAATCGATTCTTTATGCAGAAAATGAAGAAATAAAAACTTTTATTCGATATATTATTGTTTTTCTCGGTTCGATTGTCTTGCAAACACGTATAATATATTTAATTTAAAGGACAAAAAGCAGATTTTATTGCCACAAATCGAGAAGAAAATGGAATGTTTGTTCCGTAAAATCAATTGTACTCACATGACCTTGACAGACTTGACGCCGACCGATATTTCGAAAAAAATTCATCAAAGGCCAGTTCCGTGGCCCAATTCGAATTATGATTGTTTGTCGAGTGACGAATTCCTTTGTTGTCTTTAACAATGACCAGAATCCGATAAAAAGATATTGTTGTTCTTCTCCTCCTTTTTGGCTATCTCCCCGTACTGGGGCATGTGCCTCCGTACTCTTTTGTTCTTGTACCTCAGGCGTACGTGGTTTACTGGATAACGGGTAACCGGAAGCTCCAAATTTGAGGCTCCCAAACATTTTATAGAGATGGCGTCGATCGGCGATTCAATTAGACAGATGCCGAGGGTCGGAAAGCTTAAATATAGGCGCAGCCCATGATCTGTACTTTTGCATATAAGATACCTCTAAAGTTTAAGCAAAAATGAAGCTATAAATTCATTAAGGACGGTAGTTTGAGCCGAGAACTTAATTAGGAAGAACGTGTAATTATAAGCTCGAAATCGAATCATGAATCGCCATTTTACAAACTGCTCAAAACTTTAAACGAATTCTTGACGTTTTTATATACGCGGCTAATGAGTCACTGAGCTTTTGTAGTTTAAAATATTCAAAAACATTTTTCTTCCGTTGGATCTTTCGAGTAAGGGTTTTATTTCAATTCACAATTCCCAGAATAAATCTTGCTGTAATAACCAGAAAGTTCAATCGAATTTGAAAATTAAAAACGAAACAATTTTCTTGCATTAAAAAAAAAGCGAATGAAAATGGTTTTGTCTTTTTTGTACCGACTTTTGGGCTAGGAAAAAATACAAAGAATTCGTAAAATTAAAAATGTAAAGAAACACAAAATTCGAAGTACATCGTATTTATTAACCTTTTTTTCAATACAATATTCGAACATAAAGATATCAGGATCGTACACTGACAAAAAAACGAGTTCCGAGGAACATTAAAATTAAACTGTCAACTTGAATCGCATACGTAGAAAAAAAAACTGTCAATGTCGTCAATTGAGGAATCTCGACATCCTCAAGGAATGTGCAGTTTAAAAACACAGCGCGAGAAAAGCAAGATATTTAACGCCTCGAATAAAAAAAAGGGGGAAATCTTTGGATCAGAAAATTCGAGGCGATAAAATAAGTGGCAAGATTTTACTAATTGGTAGTAATTAGTAGTAACAATAACCGATGGTATCAAAATTAATTTTTTTGCAATTTCATTCAAATCAAGATTGAGGAAATAAACTAAATAAGAATATTTCGAAAGAAAAATATTATCGCCTTTTTCTCTCAGTTTATGAAAATGCGATAGGGATCACTATCTTTCTATGTAATTTGTGAGTGAATATTTCATAAAACGAATCGATTTTTGGCAAATTGTAAAAAAATAATTCTAGTGAACAAAAACCAGACTTTTGTTAAAAAAAAAAACCCTCTCTCGTGATTAGTTTTCAAGGGTTAAAATAGGTTCCCCCGGATCGTCAAGAAAAAATCGAGACGGTTGATAATATTATGTCCGTGAAGCAACAAATTGGAACTTTTGTCCAGAAACCTAGCATAGCCTCAGCTTGCGGAACTGATTTGAAAAAAAAAAACCAAAGTATAATCTACAAAAAGTAAAGAAGAGTTTCCAGATGGTTGCTGGGACTGGCGTGAATAGACTGAGAGACGAGGAACGCGAGTTTGTGAGCAAATTGGCACGGTGCGGGTACACGTACGGTTCCGCTCCAATTGAAGTACATGTGAGTCAACTTGTACGTCAATTTTTGTAATATCGATGCACTGAGACCGACGGTGTCGGCAATAACGCTGTAGCCAGTCGGTGAGATCGAGCCTTGTAACGTGAACTGCGAAACCACGAAAAAGTCGTATTTCAGGGGGTTCGTGATGACGTCATCGACGACAGTTCCAGGAGGCGGATTTACACCGTTGTAGAACAATCGGGTGTTGAGGCGTTTCGTTACAATTATGTACGCCAACTTCACTAAACTCGCGTCACCGTAAAGAGTCGCTAATTTGGATTTCAGGCGCTCGACCTCGTGCTCGAGAACGAAAGGGATTTGTCCTTCACCTACTCCGTCCCGATAAACGACGATTCGCGATGGAAAAGCTTTGTTGAGTTCCTTGTATTTTTGTAAAGCTTTGCACATATTTACGCCCAAATCATTCGACAGTTCTTCACCGTTCGTGTGAGCGCTTACCGCCGAAAAATACCGGCCGAACGAATCATCAAGCGATGCTACGAGAGCTCCTGCAATATTATAGTTAAACGTTAAATGAAAAATGCAATTTTCAATTTGCAAATTTTTTTTTAATTCATAAAACGAATCAATGAATAAATAATGAAAACGTTTATAGATCAATGAATAACCAATTACAAACATTCAAGCGAAAATGAGATGGAAAAAGAAAAATACACAAGTTATTAAACTTTGAATTTTTTTTTTTTACTTTAGGAGAGCTAAAAAATAGTGAATCGGCAACTGTGAAAATTGAAAGATTCGAAAGGAAGGAAAAATAATTGTTCCAAAAACTACACATAAAATAATCAGAAAATAAATAGGATTATTTACCAAAATCTCGTCCTTTCGAGTTCGTGTCGTGGCAGACATCGAATCCGGCGACCATGAGGCCAGCCGCGGGTATGACCACCTTCCACGGGGTCCCACCGAGTTTACAATTCATTTGGACCGCAATTTTTGTAGCAATCGATTGAACGCCCTTGGCGCTCATATTTCTCACGAGCATACACTGCGTGGGTACAGGACGATCGATGCAGCATTTTTTTTTAATCGCCGCATAACGATCCGCTCGATTATTCATTACGACGCAGAATATGAGTTGGGGATTCGCCTTGCTCATAATTTCCTCGATTGCAGCGGTATAACCACCCGCTCGATCGTCAGAGAGAATATAATTTCTCGGCGTAGCGATCGGGAAATTCATACTTTTTACGGCCCCCTTCAAAGTACCGACAAATGCCTAAAATAATCGGTCGATGGAAAATTATTTCTACATTGCAAAGTTTATTTCTTTTCTTATTTCTTCGTTTCCATTATTTCGACATTTGTGGTCGAAAGATTACAATAATTTTTCATTCCAATAGGTGTTTTTTCAGCAGATGCATGTTTTTCACAACGATTTTCACCGTCCGTAAGTTTTCCTCAATACTTCAATTTTTTACAATTATTCTATCAGTTCCTTGTATTTTCAGTCGATCAATGAATTTAATTACTCGCGTCTTATTTTTATTCCAACGTTTTATTTACGTGATTGTTCGTAGTTTCTCAAATGTCATCTTAATTTTCCTACAGTGCATGTTATCTTCGAATCGGTGAACGGGCGGAAATTGATAGGATAAACGTAATAAGAATTGAGGGAAAAAAAAAAAAACTTACCTCGCAATCACGAGCAACTCGACTGGGCATGACCATAACCCAATTGTCCAATTTCGTGGTAAGGAGCATCGCATTCGATCGAAGGGATCTGCTCCATTCAGCCTGTTCGCCGGCGCTTGCTTTTCGGCCCTGCCCGAATAGAATCTCCTCCGTGTCCAATTTTCGCGCGGGCAACGTTATCAGTTTGTTGTCCAATTGGAGATCCCAATTGGAGAATTCGGTTACGACTCTGGGTTCTTCTAGCAAACGCTTATTAAAACTCATCAGTCGACTGATCCGTCCGCGTGGATCGAGCCTCGTGTGCGTCGCCAGTTCTCGCATCATTTGACGATCTTCCCTCATTTCATCCGTTAATCCTAATTAATTCGTGTTCAATGCTCGTTAACAAACATTAATATTTCGGAAAATGATAATAAAATGTTATAAAAAGTTTACTGTGAACGAAGCAGTGAGAAAAAAGAGAATTATCGTGAATTAATTTTTTGTTACTTCTTTGTCATCTAGCCTTTTTTCATATTTTCTTTTGATTTTGTTGGTTTCTCCTTCATTTTTGTTTAATGTGGAATTTTGCTAGTAAACGATTTTTATAACAAACCGGTGGATCGGCACAATTCCGGAATCAGGCAAACCAACTCGGAAGCTCCAGCGCGACGATCTCGGTCTTTGCTCTTGGACAACAATAACGGCTGCCTGGGATCTCTTATGTTGATTTGATACTTTGCACGGTAGTAATCTTTGTACGAGATTTCTTCGCCCTTTTTGGTAAACGTCGAATTGGGTGATTGAGTATAGTCGACGTCGTCGACTCGGTAAGTGTGATTATTATAATCCGTTAGCACCGTAACGCCAATCACCATGGCTTTAAATCTTTCCTGTTATTAATTGATTCTTTCGTTTATTATAAAATATATAATTATCCCTTTTTACATCGCTTCACATTGTATTGCGAATATTTTGTGTAAAATAAAAGATCACAATTATAATTATAATTTAAAAATCATAGAAATAAAGAAATTACTCAAAAAGTCTCTCTGCTCATTTCGACTTTTTTTACATTAAGGCAGTTTATAAGATTCTTGTACGCAGATTTCCAGCGAACCAATTTGTTTTTTGCAGAAGTTGTGCCGCTATTTGGACATTCGAATCCACTAAAAATATTTAAATGGCTTCAGCTTTTAATAATTCTAAGATTGCGTCCAAAAATTTTGAAAATTCTCTTTTTGGTGGTAAATGTCAACTATTTTTTTTTTCTTCACAAAGTACATTGAAAAATATTACGAAATTCTAATAATTTTCGAGCTATGATAACCTGGGTAAAGGAAAGGTAGAACCGAGTGGTCAAATAAAAAAATCCCTAATTTAATAATACAAAAAAACGTCAAATTGATAGAATTAAAAGGATCGAGGTTTGATGAATTTCAGGTGGGTCCGCCTCATCATGTACCCAAATAAATCATTTCAAAAAGAAAAAAAAAATAAGGCCTTGAAATGGGTCACAAAAAATGTTTTTTTTTTACCTGATATTGTTGGCCATGCCGGTTATAGCAGTCGGTGAGAATATCTAGGAGAGTCTGTTGGCGCATAACCTTGTGGGTTATTTCAGCGCACATGAGAATATTTGCTTCATGTTGGCGAATCGAAGTGTCATAACCCGGCCAAAGTTCTAGTTTGTATTGACGAACTTCGACCTTGTAAATAAAAAAAGAAGGTTACATAACTCAGAATCGTTCAGTCAATTGACTTAAAAAAAAAAAAATGGACAATTTCGATTCCAATTTGGAAGTTTAAAAATCAAACTATTAGAATTAAATATGAACAATTAATAATAAACTATTTCAAGGAATTTGTTAATGTATATTAATAAAACTTAATACAGCGAAAAATGAAATAACAAAGCACTTTTAACTTGCATTTAAATTTAGGAGATTAAAACAATACTTTGAAAATATTTCAAAAATGTTGTATACATAAATTGTAAAATAATAACAACCTTATTACGAGCGTCGAAGAAATTTCGGCCAACAAGCTGGAGTTGCAAATATTCGAGGCACTTGCGCATGATGATGTTATAAAATTGCAAATAGTGTTCGTCCCCTTTCGAAATGTCACCGACGAAACGAATTTCTATCTTAATCTTGGTGTCGTCCGATCGTCTCATTGAAAAGACTTCGAGTGGCTGTTAAAAATAAAATGTTTTATTTTTTTTTTTGAAAACGATCTGTTAAAACGGAATAAAATATCACGAATGATATAAGAAATAAATGATCGATTGATAAAGAGGCGACATCAAAGAGGTAAACGAACCTGCGGCAAACGATTACTCGTGTACAGAACGGTACCGTCAAATATATATTCCCCTAAAGTTTCTCGGTGGGCCCCGAGAAGACCTTTCCGCACTATGATACGATCTTCCTCTGGGGCGAAATCCACACGGTACTTGAACAGACACCAGTCCGTAGCATTCAAAACCTTAAAATAATTCGCCTGGAGTTGAAGGGGCTGACCGCCGCTTCCTATTTAATACCCAAACATTTATTTATTCATTTTTTTCATTCAATTTTCAGCAGGGGAAAACGTTTTATCAGTTGAAAGAAATTCTTTGCAAAAAGGTATACCTTGTTTTGTAGCGACGCTTGCTGGACGAGTCAACAGAAGTTCTGGAGGTAGAGGACGTCGTCCCCGCATTGCCCCACGTCCGATTGAACCTGCATCACCACCTCCGCCACCTTTGCATATCAAAAACAATAGAAACAACAAGATTATTAAAGTATTCAAACCTATTAAATCATCACATTAACATTGAGATATCAATCATTAATAATTGTAGAAATTATGGCAAGTTGGAAAGACCCTTCGAACTGTCAATCTCAGCGGGAAACTTTTATGAAAAAATCATTCAAAGCATGATGAAAGTTCTTTCTACATTAAAAATATTTCCAAAAAGAACAAATTAACAAACAAAATTTGTCTTCAATATAAATATCAGTACTTGCCAATTCATAAAAAATCTAACAAATTTTAGCCATATTGAAGAAGTTATGCATATTGTTTGTGAAAAATATAAATGTGGAAAATGATTAGCAAACTGATTAGTAATATAAAATTAATCAATAAATTTGCTGAATTG
>JABSMR010086989.1:0-12866 GCA_018902295.1 Dusona sp. PSUC_FEM 10030013 | reverse complement strand
TCTCCGGCTTTTCGAAGTTCTCTTTCGAGTAACCTTCTTTTTTCATTATAGCGATTACACTGCCAAAAAACATGATTCGCATTTTCGCTCGCTTTACCACACTCACACATGTCCGAATTAACAATATTAAACTCGTTCAGACTCGCATTCAACGACGTATGTCCACTTCTTAGTCTATTAATCGATGTTATGGTTCTTCGGCAAACCTTAAAATCCGCAAACCATAGGTGCCTACGTTGCACGTAGCATGACTCGAGTTTTCCTTCCTGATGGGCGTTTTCCACACACCAATCATGAAATTTTTCTTTTTTTTTCTTTTTCCACAACGCTTCCCAGTCAGACCCCGGAGTTAGCAATTGTGTGTCACGACCAGAGACAGCACTTTCCTTGACTTTAACGTCTACTATTTCATTAAGTTCAATTCCTTTGTGTGCTGGGATCCAAAAAAACTTGACATTTTTCCCTTTATCGCAAATCTTTTTTAGAATATCTTTTATTAGAAAAATTAAGTGTGAATTCCCCCCTAGTTTCGGTGGTGCTCTCATGGCTTGTAACACGCTCTGTGATTCGGAAAAAATGGTAAATGTATCGTACTCTACTGTTTCTTCGATAATCGTTAACGTCTCTATGATAGCCATCGCTTCTGCTGTAAATATAGATGCATATTTAGGTATCCTCCACGCAAAAGTGTGATTATCGTTCTTTCTTACTGCAGCAAACCCTACAAATTCTTTGTTCTCCATCTTTGAGCCATCCGTAAAGTACGAAATTGAATTCGAAATTACTTCTTCAAACGCCATACCAAATTCCTGGTTACAGTTATGGGATTCCTGGATTAGTTTACCTTTTAGGAATGAAACTTCTGGTTTGAGAAATAACGAGTCGTACGAGTAGCTAAAACAATGGGGTTTCGGAGAGTTTGCTATGTGGTGCCCTATACGTTCATGTTCCCGAAAGGCATTGACAATACAGGGTACTGCATACCTAGCAATTCTGACGGGGTTTTCCATATTTTCATTCAGATGTTCCAGTATTGATATCAATTTGTGTTTCGTGTTAGAAAAAAATTAGTATGTGAGAAATGCCTCGACACTCTGCGCCACGTAACGGGCGGAGCATGAAGCTTGATCGTAGATTCTCAAATAAACGTAATCAAATAGCATTTTGATTCGAATAATAGAGATTTCTAGTTGTAGCGAATATAAATTTTGGTTCTTCAAAATGAAAAACTTCGAATAAACGATCCTAGTAGATGTAAATAGATTTTTTTTCTGAGTGTGATGCGATGATTATGCTGTTTGAATTTATTGGTTAATTTGAAGTCGATGGTTCAAAACCGTCGGAACTCTAATCGTTTGCACTTTTCTCACAGTTAACATTAATAACGAAACAATAGATGTGTAATCTTTCAAGTTAGAGCAATGACTCTTTGCTAATGTGAAACTGAGCGATAGTTCGAGAAACCAGGTGGAGGAATTGTCCCCGCTTAAGCGGGGAGCCGACTAAATTGCGCAAAGAAAAAAAGAGAAAAGAAAAAGCACTTAACCAGTTGGAAGGAAGCGCTTGAACGTACCTGGAATAAATCCCGACTGGGGAAAAAAACGAGAAGAAAAATGGCTACGACGAACAGAACAGTTTTCCAACCTTATACCCAGCTCTATACGTTAGTCATATTTTTTTCCTTTGTGCATTTAGCGTGCAAAAGGTGGCAGTAATAGTAATAGCGGCTGAGAGAGAATTACTCCTTTTTCTTCCTTATAACCCGCAGGCTCGTCTTGAACATTACCCCCTTCTCGTTTCTCCTTCGTCGCATTTATTAAATCAGTTGTAGCCTATAACGATTGCGGACTTGATGTATCCTTTTTCTCAAGAACGAAAACCCCCAACAAATGCACAATGCACGGAAAAATGGGAAATTGGATTGTCTAGGAAATTTGATTATAATGCCGGATACCCTGTGACCTAATCAGCGAAAAGTACATTTTTAGAAAAAGTTTCAACTAAAATTAAATTTATCTATTTATTTTTATTCAACTAGATTTTGTATATTTTTATTGTTTAAAAATAATTATAGAAAAAAAATGTATTCAGAGAGATTTTTAAGAAATAAAATATTAAATCGTTGAGAAATTGTGTACCGACAAAAAAACATATTAATAATAAAAAATATGACGTATACCATGAAAATGTTATAAATGAAGAAGAAAAAAAAATGTTTCCAAAACAGGATAACAAGAAAATTGGTAATAAAGAAATATCTCTCATCAGCTGATCGCTGTGAAACGCACAACTCCCCTCTTTTTGCCCTGCAGGCAATCGGAAGTTGAACATTTATTTGATCTAAGTAATCATTTTTTATTGGCAATAAAACGAGTAAATTTTTCTTCGCAATGAATAAAAATAGATATTCCGCCCAACACATCAGTTTCGAGCCAAATAAATTTATTTCGACCATAAACGTATTTATTTCATCTGAATACTGAATTACTGGATAATAAAAAAATAAACAATTTACTGGTAACAAATAAATTTTTGTAACAGTGCATGCAGGAAATAGCTCACATACTGAGATTTCAAAGGGATTTATTTATTATTTCCATCCTTGTCGGAAAAACATAACATTGCGTTGGCTCCGATGTTTCTTAGCAACGACAGAATATTTCATTTACGATCAGACTCTTGCTGGAAAAACAATTATTTATTGTGATTCGTCGACAATCTGAACTTCATCGAAAGTGGTGTTCGATAGGATTCAATCGAACAATATTTGTACGTTGTTTTTAAAACTACAACCAAAGCATTGCGAGAAATCGAGTTTTCGATTTTTACAGTTTTCGAAGTTTAAAAAATATTCAATTGATTGCAATTTTTTTCCATTCCGTTATTCTTGCAGGAAGATAAATAATACACTAGGAACAAATGAAGACTAACCCTGCTTAACCACTCCATTACACACTTGTGTTGCTATTACCTCTGGGATTCGACGAGTTGTCGCCCATCCACGGAATAGTTCTTGAACGACCTCTGGTAAAACTTGTTCTCAAAACTTGCGATTTAACCTCTCTCGAGAGCAAGCAGAATATCGTGAGCATGTACGTGGGTATATACGTGTATGCGAATAGCTGAATAAAAATTCCATACGATCGAGGTGTTATCGTCAAGAGCCTCTCGAGGATATCCATTATGGAGGGATCGTTACACGTATACAGAGACAGGGAAATGTCGATCAAAAGCTATTACACACACGTATAAAAAATTTCGTTCAATTGAACCGCTCTGATCGTCCATTTTCTAATATATTTATATAGCTCAATAAATATACACATACAGATATAAATATGTGTGTGTATATGCATGAAAATGAGATATCTATGAAAAAGGTTTTAAAAGGTTTTTGTGGAGAATTGCCAGAGGGGCCATTCGTGCCATTATGCAATACAAATACTCTTCGATCCTTTCGATATCATCCTTTCCCATAGCATTCATACCGGAAATTCTACTTTATACCGCAAAGCTCTTGTAATATGTTCCACCCTCTACCCCAAGCTCAATACATCACGCGCTTAGTCCATTTCGCGGAATATCCAAGGTACACTCCAGAGGACCTTTAACACACCGACGACCCCGCAAGTGTGTACAAGTTTACTCCAGGCTTATACCTCATTCAAACAGAAGCATCATTGCACATACCGTCTCCTTTTCATCGTAGCCTCCATCTCTGCCCTGGGTATTATGAGTTGTATGCCCCTATCACTGTACACACACGCATTAGAATTAGCGGAAACGTAATGACTTTACCAGACTAGCCATCAGAGGTAGTACCAGGATTTTCGAGGCATTTCATTCATACTCGTCGACTTTTGTATGTCCAATCCCCTACCCTAAATCTTCTTCAACTAACAGTTCTGATGCTCACAATAGATCAAACTAATGAAACTCTGTACAAATTTAATTCTATTTATCGTTAATCGCTGATCCCGCATGCCTCCAATTTCACTAATAACTGTTACGAAAAAACACTCGAAAACTCGTCTTTTGTTTTGACTATGTAAAGACTAATGTACTTTAATAGATATGAATATGCAGCTGCTACAGCTGAATACATAAATAACTTCCAACTGCAATTTAGGGCGCTCAATCGACGATGCTCATGCACGTCACCATCACTATGTGTACATAATGTCAGCTTGTGTTTCTGCAATGTTGCAAATGTCCCCCGATCCAGAACATATTGCCAGCAGCACTCTGAACATACCACTCAACCTCGAGAGTGGATGGTCATCAGTGAGGTTCTCACGTCTTGAGAGACACCTCATAGAACATGGAAGAGCCATCAGACTAAAGGTTTGACCTTACGGCCTCTCTCTTTTCTCTCTCTCTCTCTCTCTCTCTCTCTCTCTCTCTCTCTCTCTCCTTCTCCCCCCCTCTCTTAATTTAGTCACTTCGCATACTTTTTCTGATAATAATAACTTACAACAAGGTCACAAAATGAGAAAATGGATTCCGGCACAGAACACATATGTGTGTGTGTACGTAAGCAATCAATGACCAAAATGAGAAAGAAAGGAATCCGCAGGTGCAGAGAGGTCCCAACTCTCTGCACCTCATATATAACGACGATATATGTAGGCCCATTATATCACTCTTGTGACTTCTCTTCACGTCCATGTCCAGATGGATTTACGCTCTCCGGAAACCTCGACGTCACGCAAAATTGTGTGTATTTAGCGGGACTGCCGAGTAGCCTGTCATGTAACGCACAATTCATACACAGTTACTGTTCTCCCCACCCGGTCACCTGTTTCCTTTCCTCATGAAAATGTATCTCTTCTCCCGCATGATTGTTTCACATTTTGGCAGCATTGAGAAGGATTTTTTCGGCAGACAAAAAATTTATTTAAAGTTTATTCCTGTATACAGCGAAGTTATTTTTCATGCCAATGTAGAACTTCACATTCAGAATTTTAGGTACTAGGAAACAACATATATCGAGTTGCAAAACTTCTAATCCCAAATACATCGTTCAACCATGTTCGATCATAAGTTCTAGTAAACAAAGTTATGGATAGTCCATTTTAGGATCATGAAGTGTTAACCCTTTCAGTGGCAGGACAAACTTCCGGTAAGTGTTTCCAAAAAGGCTGAGGTTAAAATTTCAAACAAAAATATCGGGTCTTAATCCAACCGGCTTACTGACGAAAGGGTTAAATTTTTCCTGGGATATTTCATGGGTGTTGAAAGCAGCAGTTCTATTGATATCGTAGGGGGTTAATCTTCAAGAATAAGATACTATTCTGTATTTGTCAGTTTATTATTATTAACGAATTCATCGGTGTATTTTGTTCAGCGTCGCGAGGCCTCGAATTCTCGAGGGTATGACTATCTTGCTCGTTCTTATATCGCAATATCTTTTCATCGGTATTTCGCCATCGCTGCAATGGCCTCCCTTCTTTCGAGAGCAAATTCGTGCGCTTTTTGTTTTGTCACCAAAGTTAATTAGTATTTTCGCCTTTGCCCTCTTTTCCATCGAGGCCGATTCGATCGTGCACGAACGCAGAATCGGCCAAGGTAAACGTAAGTTGCGTCCTCCATGAAGGGCGATAAGCAACACTGCGATATAACTAGAGCAGCACTTTTAGGCTCGGACTCGTGACGAAGCTATCACTTAAGAGAACACTCGAGTACCTTTGCTACTTGTAACTGCTACTTGATGTCTGATGGAAACTTTTCACTGCTTCTGGCGAAACTGTTTGCTTTAGGAAGAGCAAGAGATAGAAAAAATAGCGAGGATCGATACACGACAGATTTTTTTTCTTCCTCTTGACATTGGTATAAAGTGGAATTTCGTACCAACAAGAAAAGGTGGTGAAGCTACATGCAATATTCATGTATACGAAAACATGAAAAACTCTTGAGTATGGTCCGAGACGAGAGGCTCTTGTGCCATCTATTAATGGAAAAAACATTGCAAAGATTGAAGACGCTACTCGGTCTTGCTTAACAGCCGCAACGCTTTCCTTATCATCCATTGTACGCCAGCTTCAAAGAGAAAAAGAGCGAGAAAAGTGGGGAAAGTACAAACTCAAGAACTTTCTTCTACACCGCTTCGTTTACATCTATATAAGAGCGAAAGATGATGCACTTTTATTCCGTATCAAATGAAGGAGGCCAAGTTGTTTGAAACGAATGAAATTTCAATTTTTATGCAATTACCGTAATGGAAGAGAGCCTATGATCAATAACTTAAATGTCGCGTTCACGATCAAAGTTTAACTGGAAAATGAGTTTGAAAAATAAAACAATTTTGCGAATAAGTGTGAAAAAATGTTTAAAAGTCTGTTCAATATCGAATTTTTATAACTTAACAAAAAATTTAATTGCTTTATAGCCCATTGTATTATTTACTCGTTCACGCATTGAGGTTTGCCTACAAAATGCACATAATATGGCGTTTCCAACATTTTAAAACTCTACGATAAGGACGAACCATTTTCGCATGGGAAAAAAACAAACGGAAATCTTCTTACCTCTCCTGAAAGTCTATCCCAGCCAAGGTTTTTCTTCTCCTCCTATTGCATAATCCAATAGCTACCAAAATTCTCTCGTCTCGCTCGCCTACTCATTCTACCGCATATCAACATAAAATGTCTGTATATAACAACGTAACCAAACTCTATACATATATATATACAGATATACGGGAATAGCGTGTCGGTATGAAGTGCTTATTTCAGTTCCCGGGCATTCACAGCCCGGTGCACTCCGCGACGCGCCGGCAATCCGCTCTGTCGCGAGCTTTCTCTATTTCTAACCCCCCCTTCCCTTTTCACCACTTCCTCGCTCTTTCGCCCAGTTGCTGCCGCCGGCTGTATAAAGTGGGGTAATGCTGAAAAGCTGCCGAGCAGAAAATCTTTGCCGGAAAAAAATCTTTATACACGTGTGTATATACACACGTGTACGTGTGTGAATGGATTTTTTTTTTTTATCTTCCTTCTCCCTGTCTTGCGTACTTTTTTTGGTTGACTGTGTTTCTCCGCAATTGTATCCTTGAGGTGCGCCCAAGGATGCGCTTTATCTTCTTGGCGCTCCGGCGGCTTGGCTAGTTAGAGACTTGAGTGTCCTCTTCGCGATATAAGCCCCTGTGCCTTGTTCAGTTCACCAAAGGCTTTGCCTCAAAGAGATTGCTGGAGCTTTCGTACAGAGGATTATCTGACACGTATATTTGTACATATACCGTTGTATCGAATGAGTGTAAACAAGAAGGAAGATGAAGGGATTATCGAAAGCAAAAATACTATTTTGCGCATACCTCGACACGACCCACTATCCCAGAGAGTCGAAATGTACAAATTGATTTTAGGAACTAGACGCAAAGGATCGCTGATTCATGTGGTGAAGAAAAAGAAATCTGATTTCCTCGGACGCACAGTAAATATGAAGGTGTGCAAAATGTTCGAATGTGTTGGTTTCATAACCTTTTGCTTTACCGTAGTTTTATATTTCGGCAGAGTAGGACCATAAACCACTTTTTCTACCAAACTTTCACGCCGGTCCTCGTCGTAAAATTGTTGAAAAGTTTTCTGTACTCTGAATTCAAAAGGGTAGATCGAACGGACACAAAACGTTATTTTATCGTTTGGTAATAGTTGGAACTTTTATCAAATCGATGTATCAGTATGTGCTATGAAAAAAAAGGAATTGATTTGATACTGCGTAGTATGTTGTCGGCGATTGGAGAGTTTCGGATAACTCGAGAACTGTTTGCTTTGTTTTGATAAAAGAGACAGGCTCACACTCGTTGCAACTTCGCAAACGATTTCGACGCGGTCGTAAAATTTTTTTTATTTACTTTGTGCGAGGTTACTTCTATTTGTGTATAACGTGTGAAACTTATTACCGAGAGGCGGGAAACTCCGCTCTTTCGAGAACTTGTAAAGTCAGCTGAGAAGTTTCTGTGGCAAAGCCCAAAAGTTGGTCTACCGTGTGTAAGAGCATATCGCGTATTTTTCCCTCTTTCTTCTTTTCCACTCACTTTCTCATTCCTCTTTTACACTCACTTTCAATCATGTTACACTGCAAACAGAGAGCTCCGATTAGGCAGGCATTCCTGCCAGGCCTCAAATTCAGAACCGATGAATATTCAATTCCCTGCATAATGAATAGGGTAAGAGAGATTAAAAAATAAACCCCTTCCGTCGGAAGAAACGCGTCACTCTTAGTTCGCCTCTTTCTTGTCCTCTCGCTCTCTTCCTCTCTTTGACTAATACCTTCTACTTCTTTCATTCACTCGCGTGTACTTTAATTCGTTTCTCCCCGTCTATCCTCGTTCACCTCGTGTATTTCACATAGCGTCGAGTCTTCCTTCCCAAGAGGAAACCTAATTAAACTTGCTTTTCCATCAGTTCGCAATGGGTAGACGGGCTGTCGAGGCAGCCTTCGATTACGGTGGTCGAAAAAACGAGCTTTGCCTTGCTCGCTTCTACGTCGACGTGAATTTACGTTAAAAGGACCAGTGCCAACCTCGCGGCCCGAGTACTTTTTTTCTCTTATTTACCTTCTTTTACCATGACGAAGACGAAGATAGGTTGGACCAAGTCGGCCGACGTGGAACACTGTTAACAGCCATGCCTGAGTACCCAGGCAAAATTCAATATTATAGTCAAGGAAAAAGAACGAGTAATTGTGGAATGAAAAGAATTACCATAATTGCTTCGTACGTACGAAGTATTTTCAAATTGACGCGCGAATTCTGGTTCAGTCGTTTCGAATGTTTGCTCGTTCGAAGCAATTGACAAATAGATAATTAAAACTAGGTTGGCGCGACGTATTAACCATTTTGTACATAAGATTTATCCCGTTGAAAATTTGCCACAACACCACTTAAAAACCTGTGAAAAGTAAATTCCACGAATACCGAAAGTGTTAAAAAAGTTTACACCTCGTTCGCCATTGTCCTATCATCCCTCATCATCTTCAATCTTTTCATACTTCACCATAGCTTCGTTTGAGACTGTCACAGGCGAAGCTTTCACTCGATACAGGCGTAGGACGTTGAACACGTTCACGTGGATCAATGACGAGCAAAGGGGAGTAACGGTCTTCCACTCGTCCTCGCATTCTCCTTTTGTACGCTAGAAAACCCTCCAAGCTCAAAAGGTTTGCACACGCGTTATATACGTAGACGACGTGCGAGCCAAGCGAAAATGTCGATTGCCTCGCAAAGATTTCACTCCTCAAGCTTTCTCGCTTCTTTGCAATTGGTCGCAGGAGAAAATGAGTAAGAGAGTGGAAACCAGGGAGGCTGCCCTCTTTATCACTCTTCATACTCCTCGTTATCGACCTGATCCCATGACCGTCTTGTTTCTTTGCTCATTCTGTCACTTTCATTACTACCTCATTCTCTCAATCTTTTGATGTTACACTGATCTTCACGAGATACTAGATGTAATAAAACTGAACCTACCTTGACTCGACCGAAACTCGGCTTAGAGACACCCTGTATTTGTGTATATGTTATCCACAACTTGCTTCAGCTTTACACGTCTCTTCAAGACAGAAAATACTACGTCTGTGGTCTCACTTTACTCTGTGTCAGATGTAACGTTGACACGTTCCTCCATTGTCTCTTAGAACAGCCAGCCTGGATTGTCTCTATAATGCCGCCCTTCTCAAACTTTGTGTTTTATCCAGCCTTCTTCCTTTAGCAACACCTGTTCTCTTTTCCTTTAGGCATAAAGCTTTTGCCTCTCTCATAGACTGCCGGAGTCGAGCATGATCAACGGTGTCTCCTCGAAGATAATGTTTTAAACGTACAACTGGGAACCAAAACAATCGTGTTTATTTGGTCGTTAAATTGGTGTCTATCTTTTAATATCCGTAAAATGTTTACAGAATTATGTAATTTGGTGTTGAATTTAAAAATACATTCAAATAATCAGTCTAACGCACTTAATATGTCATTTCGAGGACAAATCAAAGACATGTGCTTCTGCATGGATGAAAAACTAGGACACCTAAATTTGCCTACCACTTACCCAAAAAAGTAACCTTCACCCATGTTGAATTTTTTTTTAGTTACCTGAACTTTTCTGCCCTGCTTTCTTTCTTTCTTTCTTGCGGCTTTTCCTTCTCTTTCTGTCTCGTTTGGTGCCCGACTGTGACTACATAGTCAGTCTAGAATCGTGCTTTTTCGCCATTCATAAAACAACAAAGCGGCTTCGGAGCTCGCCACACGCCAGCCAACCCACGTTGCTCGCCGGTTGCTGCGAAAAATGCACACCTTAAGTTCCTTTTTTTCACGTTCTTTTATTTTTCTCTCTTCACATTCGTACAGCCTCCTTTTATAATACACTTTTCCGTAAGGGCGAGCAAGCTGTTGAACAAAATAAAAAGGCGATTCGCCATGGCTCGTAAGGCACGCTTTCCCTACTCTCGCTCTTCCATCTCTCAAACGAATGGAGATTCCACGAGTTTTACCGAGTAGTGCCACGGGCAGTGGCTTTTATTGATTTTTTTCTTACCCATATATACTCAATCGCCCCTGCCATCTCATCCCCTTCTCCCATAAATCTCAAGTACTAGTGCTTACGACTTACTGATTCATCCCTTGCTAAAGAATCGTTTACTCGGAAAAGTACAACGTATATATACTCTGAAGTAAAACAATTTTTCGATACGCAGCGCATCGTAATTATCGGCTGTGTATAAAATCTCAAGTCTGTACGGTTTTCCAACTTTTTACGAGTCTAAACTCTTTTTTTTTCTCGCTTTATTGCGGCAAAGACGACAGCTTCGCGCGATTTATTCCCCATGAATGAGGGTATATTATCGCTCGATTTATAACAATTTACTTTGCTTTACATCTTACGATTTTTAAAACAACATTTAAATTAATGATAGGCTAATAGACACGAACCTATAAATACGCAGCTAACGAAGATTTACGTGGCCGAGCTTTTCGATCAAGCTGATTCGAATGAAAGAAAAATTTGCACGTTTCATTTTTGTTTTCCTTAACAAAAATGTTTCGTAAGTAGCACCATAGTTTTCACATGTCACACAGCTGGAGGAAATTAATTGCGAATTGAATCTCCCGTAGTATTTACTGAAATGTATTAAGAATTTACAAAGCTTCCTCAGCGAGAAAGCGGAACAGAAAAAAGTAATTCATCGCAAAGGAAACTTTGCGGTCTTTTGAACACGATGACAAAGCCAGCTGCTTGTTTCGATTTACTTCTTCTGGTAGAGACGAATATTCTTGTAATTTTGCTCGAATAACTGTCTCGTTGACATTCTTGTTGTCGCAAGCACCCGGAAACATGCATCACGTGTTTGGTGCATACGAGGGTACGTGCGTCGCCGATCACCGAGGCCAACCGCCACTGCTATTATTCCTCGATACAATCCTGTTGCATTCCGGAATTTCGATGTGTATAGCTACGCCATAGTAACCAGAACCGTACAGCTCGGGCTGCTTACCTTAGCTTTCCAATCCAATGATGGATTCCAAAGTCGGTTAAACCACACCTACGTTGCCGAGGACAATTATTGGATTTGGCCAGATATCCTGTATTTCAATTGGTAATTCGTATTTCCGGTACGTCGCACTCGCCGACTCACATCAATTCCTCGACAAAATAAGTTTTTTAATGTTCCATCAAACTGTTAATCAATTTCGAACGAGATATATTAAATTTTGCAACTCTTTCTTTCTGTTTTCAGAAATACACTGTGGTCGCCACGAGAAACAACTACTCAATAGTTTACTAGCTAATTACAACATCCTGGAACGTCCAGTCGCCAACGAGAGTGAACCCCTCGAGGTCAAATTTGGTATAACTCTTCAACAAATCATCGACGTGGTGAGTTTTTTAAAACTTTGATTTTTTTTTATCTGAGTTATCGTTTCTCCTGACTACAAATTTTCCATCTTCTTGAACGTCACGTACTATCTGGAGTATTTGTATTTCAAGAACTCAAAGCCGGAGCACGTACTTGTATCTCACGTACTTGGTCAACTGCGCTTTCCGCAAAATCGTAAGCTTGTAAAGGGCTGTTTTTAGATTTTTCATTTGAATACAAATGGTTAGTATGTCGTTCGAGATTTTTTTCTCCTTTATGGCCGAGCAAACAGCTTTTGTGATAAAATGTTGTTGAATAATATCGAACACAGTTCAATCCTAGTACTTCTATTGAAAGGTTATGCACAGTTAAACAGATTTATTTGTTACAAGTCAATTTATTGTATAATATCCAGTAATTCGGTATTCGAATGATATGAATATATCTTTGTTCATAATACATTTATTCGGCTCGAAATGAATGTATTTGGCGTAATGTCTATGTTCATTAATTGCGTCGAAAAAATCATTTGCATTCAGTAAAATACGATTTCTTGAATGAAATACATTTTTTTAACAGTATCGCTACAATGACAAAAGGTATTGTTATTTACAAAATAGTACACGATCACAAAAAAATGTAAGGGACAATACGAGCTCCATTGGTTTTACGACGTACGATCAAAATACTCAGCTGAAAAAAAATATGTTAAAACTATTTATTTTTGCAGAAGAACTGTTGTTGAATAATCAAGTTGTTGTACGTCGCCTAACGGCATACATTGTTCTTTTACGTCGAAAGAAATTTTTTGTTTCCGTTGTTGAAAAACTCACTCTGAAAAAAACCTGAAAAAAGGGAAAATAATTAATATTAGGTACTCTCCTTGCGCGCTGTAGATATTAGACATAATACTTACCCGTAGTTTATCCATTGAAAGATTGCGTACCTTAAAAATGATTGAAAGAAAAAAATTAATTATTAATAATAATTTTGAATTGAATACAAAATACTTATCTGTAAATAGA
>JABSMR010086878.1:0-12867 GCA_018902295.1 Dusona sp. PSUC_FEM 10030013 | reverse complement strand
CGGAAGAAAAGTAAAAAATAAAATAGAAAAGGTTGAGGGTTTATACGAAGCAGTTGGTTCGACATGGCATGCCTCATGTATTATATAGTATATGTACAAATACTGTATGGAAACTCACGTAACTGAAGTGCCCGGAGAGAGAAATGTTATGTACAGTCTTCTGACCCAGTTAGGAGATAGGACATGAAACTGCCATTCAGGATAGAGGCTGGAAACAATCTATATATGGATTATTTTATTTGGGATTTGGACTCTACCGTTTGGCTTTGATTCTCATCGAATAGCACAGCAAAATGTCGAGAGCGTGAGTCTGAAATTGTTTCTATCTCGAAACATTGATAGTCCCTCCAATATATATGTACATATATATTTCACGAAAGAAATAGTGGGAAAGGAGTGAGACATTGAAAGTTTCAAATGCCCGGGAGTATACAGCATCCGTTAGCTAACCTGTCTCGACCAGAAACGATGCAGTTGCATCACAAACCTGAATTCTGGGATATTACCCATGCTTACTGTATTTTCAAACACAGACCCTGAGGACCCGTCATGTCTTTCTAACGAGAACATCAGATAGGAAGAGAAAATAATACGGCGGAAACAAAAGAGTGTTGGGCAAAGTTATTAGATTTAATCGTGTCTAAATCTACCAAAAATTAACGAGCTTAGCAAACAGGAAGTGAAACTCATCGTATTAATTATTTGTATTTCAGTCACGTAAGTTGTATCGACCAAAATATCAACTACGATTTTATGACGATTTTTTTCAGAAATTACACTTAACAGAATTATGATTTATATCAGTCTCAGATGATTATGATGAATTGCGATCAATTGTGATTTTTTTTTTATACCGACTCGTATAGAAAAATTTGAAGTACTTGTAATTATATTGGGCATCGATATTACCGGGGCTTCCCCTTTCAGCGATACGTTTTATATAATGATCATATCTTTGAGATAAGCCCAAGTCTGAGAACATATATGTATATATACACAGTATATGTAGTAAAGAACGGTTGCATCTATTTAATAACGTCAAGTTGTACTCGATCACGAGTCTGTTAAAGGGGGCGTGTCACGTGTCTGTCCAAGCGCTTAAACATCGTCGACCCCATCAATGATAAATAAGTCAAACGTTTAAATTGGTCACGAGAAACACGAAACTGAATTTTTACATATGTTAATTTAAATAGATGACTGATAAAAAAAAATTCCGAGTCCCATGGTTGTTCCACTGACCGAATATTATTGAATCAATTTATGCCAACACGATGGCAATGCGATTGGAAGGAATGTCACTAGTTTTTATTATCTTGACAATGCAACTTTTGAGTAATTAAAATTATTGTACGTATCGCTTTCTTTGAGGGCATTTCAAGGAAGAAAACAGAATCTTGTCGGAAACTATTTGCACGAAGATGGTACCTTAGATTTGCATGAAGATGAGAGGGAACGCGAGATGATGACAAAGACAATGTGCTTTTCGGGAACGCTGTGTTAACGAAGAGACAGAGAGAGCAAACATTCATGACGATCCTGCTTGTACAGGAACTTTGAGCGTCGAAGTTGTCCTAGCTCTTATCACTCATAGTAATACGCTTACAAAGAGGGAGAGAGAACGATGGAAGAGGTTGAGATCCTGACACACCTCATGGACCTATTCACCTTGAAGCAAAGGGATCTGAAGTTATACATATGTCTCGTAACTCGTTGTTGATTGTACATAACACTGAGAATGGTATACAGAAAAGTTACGGTTCTCTAGTTTGATTTGATATCCGATGATCCGCTGCATCAGAATTAACAACACTTTATCGGCTTAATTAAAACGATGAAAATAGTCAAAATGAATTTATTTTAGATAGCAATTATCGAATTAAATATTTTCATTATTGTAGAGATAGCTTTAGGGAATTATTGTGGTTTTCCGAATACAATATTATTTTTTTATTAAAAGTTGCGTTGTTCAACGCACGATTCCGATTCTTATCAAAAACTCATACTTGTTCATACTTGGAAATTGTTTATAGCCCCAGAAGGAGGGATTTTCGGGGTGTATTGTCAAATTTCCATGACAAAGGACTACGAGCAATGTAGAACACAGTATAGATGGTTGCGCAAGTGGTACGACAGCTACTTAGGTTGACGCCCGTCAGCTAGTCCCTGAATGTATATTTCTGCATATTTCTGGAGTTCAGTTTATATGCGAGGAGAGAACGAGGAGACGTCGTAGAGTCTGGGCGGTTGTTACGCGTAAGCAGCGTGAACAACGGGAAGCAGGTAGAAGCTGAGAAGAGTAGCTCGACTCTTGCATTGCGATGAGAAGGACGTAGATACATTAAGGGAGAAACAAAGAGAGAAAGAGAGCGAGAGAGAGAGAGAGAGAGAGAGAGAGGGAAAGAGGACGTTGACGAGAGTCCCAACAGTCATGGGGTAACTCACAAATGAGTTTCTCGGGTATTCGATGCGGAATGCGGGCTCTATTCAAACTTGTTCCATCTCTTTCTCTCCTCCTCCTCTTTAGAGAGAAACCTCTCAAGCTCTGCAAAATCCACTCTCGCATTTGCCTCGGCGCTTTCGGCTTCCGAGTATCGTCGCATATCAGTCTTAAGACAAAAAAAAACAACGGTGTTCTGTGAGTAAAAAATGTAGAACTTCAATTCTCCTTCAACTCCTTTTTGGTATAGACAATTGTCTTGAGTCTTAATAATCGTAACCGTCTAATTGTGAATTAAATTTCTCGGCAAAATGCTTTCGGGAAGATCTCATACTTGTGATTGAATCTATGATCTTGCCTGTTATTGTGAATTCAACAGAAAAAAGACTGAATCCTGAATTCATTTTTCGGAAGATGAATAACAAAAAAATGTTTCGTAAAAGATAAAATAGACGAAAAATTGCTACCTTTTATTAATATGTATATTTGTATATATGTATATATTGGAGTTGATCAATATTTAATCGCAAGGTCTCGTTATTATTCCTCGAATCACTGCTGCACCGTTGGGATAGCAACGAGAGAGCAATTAAAAAATGGTCGGCGTTACGACGGCGAGTCTCGTCCTTGCCAGCAATTCTGATTTCTCTGCAAAGGCCCATGGGCCATGGGTCGTTAATCAAAACGATTCCCATTCATTCCGAACTAATATCCTTCCTGCTCAATTTCCGTACCGTTACAGTACGGAATTTTGGTGGTCTGGCCTTTTAATATTCGGGACCATCGAAAGCCGACCACCCTGCTCGGGCTCTAGCCTACGTATAAACATGTATATATTCAACTTCCACAAAAAAGCGCAGTTTCAATCAACCTCCGACAAATCTCATTGAGCTCGAGGATAATTAGTGAGGAATGATGACGACCATTAAGGAACTCTTACATTTCCATATTAAAGAAACCCATGAAACATTTTTCTAAAGAAAACTCGATTTTAAAACGACAAATTAATGGGGCCGAAGGTCATTAAATTGTGAGTATATTATATGGTCTTATTTAGTCCTCAAATGACCTTGAATTACCCGTACTTTTCAGCTAATTATCCTCAGCCTATTACTCTAACAAATGCTCTCCATTTACGGTATGACCATTATAGCACTAGCGGGCAAAACCCCGATTAGCCACCACCTTCGTCCGTATAATAATTAATAATAGTTTGAGTTGAACCAAGACACGAATTAGTACGACATAGAAAACAGAGAAAAATTAGATTAATAATTAAGTAGAATTTGAGTTGAGGAGAGATTTTTATGAATTTTTCACAAAAATAGAGTGAATTTAATATTGAATTTCCGAAGCAAATCATTATTTTTTCTTTAAGATATTTCCTGCTTCTTCAAAACTTAATCGATATAGAGAAAAAAATGTGAAACGTGATATTTTTCTTGCACGTAAAAAGGAGGTTGGCTAAAATCGGACACTCGAAAGTTATGCACCCCCTAATAGTTGGTACGAGGGTTTATAGGAACCCTAAATTGTGCTGACGCTCGATCCATCATAAACCGAAACAGCCGCACGTTGTGCACGACGCGTCAGTCTTCTCGACATCTCTGGGTGGCCTTCCCCAATAATGCTATCTATCGCGCCTGAGGGAGCACCGAAGGTCCAGCAGGTTTGGACGCTTATAAGATATTTGGGAGGAAGTATCGTCGGGCATTTCATATTGGATACATCGCTATATGTAGTATATACAGAGATGGCAAGGTTTAACCCTCGTCCGATCCAATTGTCATCAAAGTCTGCAAACCTGAAGCTTCAAACCATGAGCCGCCAACTTTGACTGGACCAAGTGTTATTTTTTCCATTTTTTTTACGATTTTCAAAATGACGAAAAAACCGAAAAAATCCATTTTTGCTGAAACTAATTCATCCTATTGTTTTTTCATATTCTTAAATTCCTTCTCGTTTCGTAAAAATACTTTTACAACGAATCTTGAATCGAAGGGAGATCGACAGCAGTTGATTAAAATTCGAGACAAGATCGTGGGAATCGGTGAGATAATGAAGGTTCAATGAGAGCTTGAGAATCGAGGCCATCAGCTAAATTCTTCTTTCGCGTGCTTGTCTTATTCTTTTTCTCGAATGAGAATCATCAGAAAGTTTCGTGGAAAGACGGGGCCAGATCTCGGAGATTCTCTCTCGTTAATCGGAAAGTTAACCTGGAAGAAAGAGTTTTGAGTGTAAAGGCGGCTGATAGCTTCGCACGAGCCGAGGAGAAAGGGTGTTGAAAACTTTTATCTCGAGGTTTCCCTTTAGTGGGGTTCGGACTCAGTGGGCGCAAGAAGAAGCCTTGGAAAATAGGGGTTGCTTTTGAAGATATACAAACTGATGGACACAGCGATCTCTAGCTGTTTTCCGCCAGCCAATTACTCGCTTCGTAGTAAAACAACCACAGATATACTCTTTCACAATACATGCCATAATGTACCTTTTAGATCTATATGTATATCTATACGTATTCATGGCTCTTATTTCGAGCCCGGCGAAGCACGGAAAATTCAATTTGTCCTCTCGCGGGCGTCGAGAATTCTACAGGAGGGTAGAAAGCTGAGAGGAAAGCTTGACGGACACTCACCCAGAGCTTTGGCCCGTTGCACGCGAGAGTTAACGAACCAATGCCGCGATACATCAGAAGTTTGTGACAAAAGCAATGAAAGCACACACAAGACCCCTTGTCAAAAAAACGACTTCCTCCAGAACGTAAATTGGTAAATATAGTTGGAAACAACAAAGAGAAAGCTCTAAAAGAAATACTGATGCGACATGAAAGTCTGAAAGCGATACAGCTCGAATAAGATGAAAAACAAAATGTTGCGATAAAAATAGCATATAAACTGGGGAGACAAAAAATCACATCTTAATCTAAAACATATAGTTGATTCGAAAGGAGTTGAACCCAGTGACAAAGCAATAAGTTGAGCCATTCTGGCGTGACACACTAAAACGGACGCATGAAATGCAATCAGAGAAAATTCCGTTTCATTCGCACATTTTCATAACACTCGGTTGTTTTGCTGTCTCTCATTTTGCGAGAAAACGAAAAGTCGTAAACCCACGCGCTATAAGAGGCGGACTGATGGATATTTGGTCTTTTTGTGATACTAGAATTCGACAAAAGGGCAGGTATATGAATGCATATGTGTGGCCCAAAATGTGGGCTCCATAGGAGCGTCTATGACGCCACCATCAGGGGGATGCGGCGAGGAGAATTGAGATAATTGACAAGGACGCGTGGTCGTTAGTTTCTACGTACCTGTGGACGTACGTGTAACGATTGTGTTGGTAAGGGTATATTGTTCAAGGGAAGAAGGAAGTTGAGTTCGTATTAATGATGCTAGTTCCTACACCATACAGAACCACGGCTGCAGATATCAGTTGTAGGGAGTTGGGAAGATTAGAGAGAGCTCCTAGTCCGAATGACGACGCAAGCGAGTAGCACGGGAGGGAATCCCCGTTATAATAAAAGGAAAAGCGAGTCGAGTTTCTAACGCTCGTTTCACCACGTTTTCTGTATATCTCTTTGTACCATTTGCTCTTACGTTCGTTCATCTATATATATACCGAACTAAACATGAATGTACATAGACATAACCTGGTGCACATAGGGTATGGAGGTTTGTAGTACTTTTGGGCTTCATCGTTTTGGCTCCGTTCTATACATGCGATACCAGGCGGGTTCGTCCTCGACTGGTGTTGTTAGAACGCGTTATAGAACTCCTCGAATTCTCCAGTTGCTCTTGCTCAACTCTCATTGTATCTCTTGTAATAATTATATGTGTTTGGGGGGCGAAAAACGTTAAGCATTATTTGCTTGGCAGTCAAAGGTGTATCGCTGTTGTAACCGCGTTAATTGTACTCATGCATAGAACCATTACTCATCAACGTTAAGAACGTTATCGCTCTATGGCATAATGAACTGTATTCGTAAAAGGGGTCCGTGTTATTCAACACTTGAAAGTTTTATAATCAAGAGACTATAATGAACACAGCTGACGAAATAATTTGTTTAGGCTCGATCGCATCAAGTGTCGGTATCAATATCCGTTTATCTTCAGGACACTCTAGTCTGTCGCTGATATTAAACCGTGTAGGTCTCGTTAGTCTGGTACACCGGTCCAGTGACGTGCGAAACGTTGTTTCGGCTCGTTTCCTACCCCATCTCACCCTTCTTTGCCCCCTCTTCCTCTTCTCTCTCCGCCCTGGAGGCTTTACGTCGCTCACTTCATCAATGTATGCAAATAGAGACGGCAACCCAAGTGAGTGAGAGTGAAAGAGAGGCTGAATGCTTGTTGAGAGAGGAGCAGCTTTGGACTCGCGTCAAAAGCTAATGATACAAAGATAATCTTGTTTCTCTCTGTGTGGGCATCATCCAGACATGAGCGGTTTTGACGAGACGGGGAAAACGAGACAGAAGCAGCAGGAGAACTCACCGATAGTCGAGCTTGAGCTTTCGAGGCATATACTCATTTGCGTTGCTTGATATATTTGATATATGTGTCTATATTATTATATTTGCATGATACTAAAATCCCTCTGTGGCTTCTATATTCATACTATATAAATATAAATATAAATGTCTATATATATGGATGGATATTTTAGTAAATTACTCAGCTTGCCAGGCACTACGACTCATCGGGCTTTTGCAATTGTATATTCTCTTCTCACATTCACGATCCTCCTCCCGACCTTTCTTCCTCTGTATATCTATATAAAGCCAACCAGAGTCATACAAAAAAAGCATATAACTGTATATAAAAATAGCTCATGGATATATGAAGCTTCAACTTCAGTGTACATCATTTTCCAACTTCCCGTTTCAACAATGTTATCTGGGATGATGCAGCTCCGATCCATCCGCATCTTTGCCTCACTTCCTTTAAATTATCTACTTGGTACACCCCGTCTAAGGAGTTTCGTTTTCCGGAAAAAGGGAAGACCTGATTATACGGGCAACAACAAGATGCCTTCAAGCCATTCTAACTTCACAGAACAGCGCTAATTGCTGGTAAAGTTTTAAATTAATATACCTACTACAAGTTCCTGATTATACCTAGTCATGTTGATCGATGATTCCACGTTAGGCCTCGTGTAATTTTGTGCAGCAAGAATTTTTCGTGGAATAGCAAGCTTATGTTTAATTATTCATGGGCTTTCGATGGTACAGCAAATTTGTCCTTGATAATGACTACATATTCAAATTCCCTCTATATTGGTTGCAGAGTTCCAGTAGAAATATATATGTGTACGGGTCAACCTTCTAGTGCAATTGCAGTATTTTTCCAATTACGGTTCTACCAACAATTTGTTGTTATTCTAGCAATTATTTTGAAATTCATGGAATAGACCAATATGGAAATTTGTCGCCCATTGATTATCTGGGTCTATTACAAATTAAACCGCGCAGAAACCGCTATGAAATATGTATCGATCCAGCTCCATAATTTCTCCAAGTCATATAGAACATTCATTTGAGTTTGGAAAATTCAAATGGATCGAGCTGAAACATAGCTTACGGGTCGAACAAAATGGTTCACTGTACGCGTTCACCAAACGATCAGAAATTAATCGATTACTCGTCCACGCTGTTCGAGTATGATTGGAGAAACTAATTGAACGATAGAGTATCGATGTTCTCGTTAGAGAAGTAATTACGATCGAACCTGCTCCCTCCCCCCTTTCTTCGCCCATTGTTTCTTGTGTTAAATATAGCTTTGTGTCAAAAAGTCTGTGCACAGTGATTGTTAAAGTCTGCGCAGTGTACGTGCTTTGATTTTTCTTAACTCTTAATTGCTGAGGAAAAGGTCAGAAAATAATTGCTCCTGACTTATGATTTATATGGTTAAACAAAAAATAACTCGATGACAGATACATTCCTGAAATTCAAAATGATCATGTTTAAAAGAACACTCTAAAAAGCCACATTGTAAAATTCAATTTTATTTTCATAGACCATGCAGCGTACCGGCAGATATTTCATTATAATCTTTTATGAAAATTATTCGAAACAGCGAACTTAATGTAAAACGTGCAAATTATCGATTTGCTCTCACCTGCATTCGCAATCATGCGACGTTTAAAGTTGCACATATATCGTCACTTTGAAATATAAACGGAAATCTTGGAATGGATCAACCTTTAATAACATCCGATATACATATTCGCCGTAAAATTAAGAAAGATGCTTCCTGCTTGACGGACACAGGGCAAAAAAAGGATGAGATCTAAAGCAGATATAGTGGGGACGTTTTGCGAGCATACGTAATTATCACGTAATTATCACATACCTCATGCGCAGAATATCCATGAAAATAATGAAAAAACATTTCGATATTCTACGATATATTTTGTTGAAGAGCAGTGGGAGAAGACTCAAGTGAACGGGACCATTTTCCGATTCTCGTTTTGTTTGACGAAAAGTTTTGCTCGCCCGCAGGTGTTCTTGCTAACCCAGTTACGTCGTTGCTTCTCTTCGTCCCTCTCTCTCTCTTTCTTCGCACAACAAAGACCACAGGCATTCCTTTCACAAGCCCAAACTTTTATATTTATTTGCAGGAAAAGCAAGATGTAGATGTGGTACGCCTTTTTCTTATACACGACCCACGTAGTCCCGTAGGCTCCCTTTGTTCGTCTGCTCGAAAAAGCCTTGGAATGGTTGCTTACCAACCAGACGGAAGACATTGAGGATGCAGGTACTCGGGCGAAATATATTTCCTATGCAGGCAATTTATTTTTTTATGATTTTTCAAGGCTATCAACCAAAGAAGAACCAATGTTTGCTTTTGTCCTTTTCTCATAATGAAGTTGAAACGACATATAATATCCGTGGGATGGAATCAATTTTATTAACATTAAAAAAAAACTAATCCATTGGTTTAATTCTGAATCATTTTTTTCACAATTACAACAATGTGGCAAACTTAACCAATTTCGTGTCTCGGGCGACCAAGTGATGTATAATTTGATACTCTACCACTTTGGATATCGCCTCCACTAATTTTCCACAAGGGCATAATTGTTTGAGCGGCCAAGTCCTACGATAGCTATAAGTCCATGTCGTCGGGAGTAATAGTCCGCGAATGAATGAGAGTCTAATGAATTAATAGTCAAGCTCCTCTCTGTCGCTCCCTCGTGGGAGATCGCTTTCAGCACAGCTCTCCACGGAACCTGACGTATCGCGGTGGCTCCTTCCTGTGTCTGGGAGAAAGACCCGCTGAGGTTCACTAATTTCATCACTTCTTTGTACAGGTCGATTCACATGTAATTTGTTCAATTAATTTTTATGTGTTTGATCCATTAATTGATAAATTCTTTCAACGAGCCCAAAAAACGATAACTGTATTTTACCATTTTCAGAAATGGGTCTGGGAACGTTATGTTGACTAATAAAGAGTTTGCTATTGACAGTTCTTATGTTGCTGAAGAGCACATTATACTTTTACTAATACCGTTAATTGCTTGGCCGGTCCCAAACATTTATATCACTGAAATCCACATGGCATATTATCAGATTACGAACAATGAGTCTCTATTGTGAAACAGCGTGTGTCTGGAGACTGGAGAAAGTAATATGAACTGGATGGATTCACGACCCAGGGGGTTTTGGCTAGACGAAGAATCTTCTCATTGGGATGTAGAGCTAGGATAAAGCTCATCGGGTAGAAGAGAGCTTCCGAGAGTGCAATTTCTCATGTAGCGAAGGGGCTAGAAAGAGAAAGAGGGAAATGGGTTCGCAGCAGTCCCCGGTGGCTTTGATAATGAATAGAGTTTGTAGAGAGCGCGTACGATTGCAAGTTTGCCTACGTGTGTCGCGTGTCCACCCAGGGTGTACTAAATGGTCCAAAACGTATCGTATTTTCGCAGCTAGCAGGCCGGCAATACAATATGGGGTATGGAGCAAAACAGGAGAGAAGTGCAACGCGTGGTCGTTAGAACATGCAATCTCTCGTTCATTCGATGCGAATCCTCCGCCTCTGAATTCGTTGGACAATAGCTGACGTGGCTTTATTTGTCCGCAGTATGACATGAGTTTATCCAGGAGGAATTTGAGGAGAGACAGGAGCGTCAGGATTGATTCACTGATGGATATATCAGCGCTTTTTATTTAGAGCAGTGATTGTGGCTTTTTATTTAGAGCACAGAGCTGCCATAGTGAACAACGATGAGACTATTCTCCCAGTGGCGCATTGTAACAGCTGGAAAGAAGGATCCAAATCGCTTTTGGAATTTCACGTTTATATATGAATTTAGCTGGTCTAATGGTAAATCTCTTTTGGCGTATCGCAGATTCCTTTCAATTTCTACGGCTGGTCTGATGGTAGCGTTCTCAGAACATCACTCTCTCTTTCTCTCGTGTAAGCCTCAGGGGATATAACTTCTCCAACCTTGCTCTTCATCCGTGCAGCTATAGCTAAATCCTCCACCCATTTCACCGTCAGAAAACGGACGTAGTACCAAAGGACACTCGACATCAGCGAGAGTTTTCTAGAGGTGTGAAAACTACTCTGCTTCATCCAGTTCCGTTATGGGCTCTTCGTAGTTCTAGAGCTTCGTGCAAACCATCCAACCCAACCCCTCTATCATTTCCTGCAATCCATCCCCTCTTCCCCTTCTCGCCCCTTATTCCTTTTCACTCTCACCTACTCTCTTTCGCTTCTAACACGACTCATCTTCCGAGCTATGAGTCGAGCGTTCTTCCTGGCAGAAAAATCCACGAGTGAGAAATGCGAGAGAACTGGAGAAGCGAAAGTGCATGTGTGTCTGTGGGTGTTTGTATGTGTGCGGCGTACGCCACCACTGACACCTTCGCAATCCATCCCCCGTGGCTTTTGTCTTGCGGACGTGCTGCTGCTTCTCGAGTTGATTAACTCGCGCGCTTCAACACCATCGTCTCGGAATACAGCCTCTTCTTCGCTCAACATTGAATTGGTACACGTTTCCCCGAAAAGCTCAAAGGTCGCGGATGTATGACGTAGACGCCACATTCCCTCTCTCTAGTCTCGCGAGCTCAAAAAACAACGGATGATTCGTCTCGAGGATGAAAAAAAAAAAAACAAATACTTCAGCCACCTCGTGCTCGAATAAAGGAATGCTTGACTAAAATGGAAAAGCGACTAGTCTCCATAAAATACGTTTTTTCAAGAAAAATGTTCATCTCTCCGTTTGCTCCAGAAATATAAGTTTTACAATTACAAAAAGCGTTTTTTTGTTTCCTCCTTCGTTTATTTATCTCCACTTCTCCAGTGATAACACTTCAATGCGAATCTGGGATAATTCTATGTGATGCAAGAACCGTATCTATTAACGTAAGCCTTTAGGGTTTTCCGACTCTTGCCTCTAGCGAGGAGGTTTGCTTCGGTGAACGCATTTCCCTTGACTATCGTCGACCGCACTAATCCCAACAAATCGCGCTATCGAGCGTAGCCGCGTGTTGGTCTTTGCCAAGCATTGCTTTTTATACGACCCTTCGTCGCTTTTCCCCTTTACCTCATTCGCTTCTTTATATATGGCTGTGTTCGGAGCTCAGCCTCCCATTCTCCTCCATGCCGAAACCCACACGATTATACTTTTTTCGCCAGAGTTCCACGTGAAACCCTGTTCCCTTCTGGTACACCTCACCAGGGGCAAGAAAAATGAAAACGACTGAAAACGACCTTTTTACGCGGCAATTATCGTAACTCTCTTTATCTCGGTTCTGCTTCCCCGTACGTCTCTTTCCCTATTTTTTACATCTGTATATCTCTGTGCGAATAAATCTGCGACCAAAAGTCTTTTCCTCGCTTGAACTTCACGAAGAACATCCTGCGAACATTTCCGACCCCTCGCTATACCAGGAATACCAAAAATGTAAAATTCCTAGGGTTAAGGGGCTTTGCACCTCGTTGCTGATCGTTTTGATAACCCTTAGGCTCCCTCCATCCTCGAAACATATTTATTTACTGTATGAAAATAATCAACAATTCTAGAAACGTAATTTATTCGAGAACCCCGTTGTACTATGAACTTCCAGCGAAAAGTTTCTCATTCGAGAAGGCGAAGACTTGTCAAAAACTCTTCCATCTTCGATCGGAAATGATGATTTACAGATGCAGATGAGGAGAACGTAGTCAGATCGATGAGTCGGCAGGAACGAATAGTCGGTTCATCAGTTGGCAGGATCGAACGAAATAGATTCCAGGAAGAAAGTATCATTCCCTCAGTTCTTCATGCTATCGTACTTCTCGCGCTTCAGCAACATCCCTAATACTATTCGAACCGGTACAGAGTCGTCTCGAGCGTGAAGCTTCCGTCCTGGAATAGCCAATTACGCGGCAAGGAATAAGGGACTCGTGACCCAGCCTCTCGTCGTTTCCACTATGCTCCCTTATATT
>JABSMR010086767.1:0-21285 GCA_018902295.1 Dusona sp. PSUC_FEM 10030013 | reverse complement strand
TCAGCAAAACGAGTTGAAAGTTCAAACCGAAACACAATAAAAGTTTAAATAACTAAGAACGTTTTTTATTCATTGAGTGCAACCGGCCTTAGTGATTTTGCCATAAAAAAAATATTCGTTTTGTTCGATAAATTTTACCTCCCACGTGATTTGCTTAGCTTTGATACTAAATAATGGGCCACCAGTGACCCGAATAAATATTGCAACGACCGTATGCAATTGTATCAGAGTTGCGAATGACACGGCGGAGTGCGGAGTAGCCTCGTTCGAGCAATTTCAGGGTCTTTTAACAAGGGACGAAACTCAAATACAATATCTGGTACAAGTTATCAACCACCGAATAAAATAACTGTCTTGCCACAAAAAACATCATCCCTCCGCAATAATGGAAAATAAAGATTGATATTCTTGAAAACAGTCCCTTTACCTCGACATTATGTCATACGGAAAGGGAACATTATTTAACGAATATGTGTATTTTATGTTATTCCTTTCGTGAAGTTTTTCTTTTACAATGTATCAACGCTCAAGAGACGGTAAACGAAAAGAAAAATATCGATTGTTTTTGGACTACCCTAATCAAGACATTTCGAGAAACCAAAAAAATGTTAATCTTTTCGTAAGATTTTCTATTGACTGCACGTAATATATGAATAAAAAATAACTAAACTTTATAAACTGGCGCCTAGAAACGAAAAATACAGAAAGTTCTTTACAGTAAATTTGCAACAATTCTTCGTTTCATTATACTTTTCGATTCACTTGATACATTTCGGTGTTTTACAACTTGTGTACAAATTTTGAAGTTATAGCGGTACTCAAGATATTGATGTAAAATCCTATTATTTTCGATATCAATAAACAGACTGAAATAAATACTTCATGGTACTGTAAAATAAAAAAAAAGTATTTCAAACTTTTAATACACTGGAACAAAATATTGGTAAAAAGATTTTTTTTTTACGTTGCGTATATTTTTTGTGTTTACCCGATAAACGCGATCGAATTTTCAAGACTCCCATATCTATAAAGGGGGAATTTAGTTGCTACCTGATTGGAAACAAAATATTTCGAACGGAGCAAAAAACGATATTGAGGACTGAATTTTTTTTTTACTCAGGTTCATTAGCGTATAAAAAATATATATAAATGTTATTCTTCATTGATCATTGAAATGAATTGTGAAATAATGCACTACTATTTAAAAAGTTTCATTCAGGGAAAAATCCATTAACATGCCCTTAATTGAATAGAAGAGACAGAGAAAAGGGTCCAATTTCATAGGGCTTAAATGCTCACTGGTAACATCGAAATTAAAATCGAATAATTTATGTCCAAAGTAATTTAAAAATTCCAATAATCGTTTCTCCACTTTAACTCTCATTGCGTTTGCTATATGTTCCTTTTCCTTCCGAGCTCTTCCAAGCAGCAATTATCATCACGTAAGCTGCTGGCTTTGGAACTAGTTCGTAGTTAGGCGCTTGGAATATTACCCTGCATGACTTTATTAACTGATGGACGCTCAATTAATGCGAAAGTATATTAAAAGCTGGGATATTGAGATTTTTTTTCAAGAGTTTTACTTTTTCTGTCTGTTAAAAGAAATTTATGCGATTTTGAAAGTTTCTTTTCTGGTTAAACGGTCTTCCAATAAATTTCCAACGATCATTTTTTCCATAAATTATTGTAAATCAATAACATATTTCGTTGTTTTCAACAAAAAAACATCATAAAACAAAAACCATATGTCGCATTTTATCTTAATTAGTTATATATTGTAAATCTGCAGAGAAAAAAAAATATATTGGCATTTTCCGCAGAGTGTTCGTGGTGGTTGACAAGCGGTTAATGATTTTTGGGAACACCGAACGAGTTAAAATCGCATGAAAATTCGTAGAGGAGCATCGAGGACAGCGATGGCGAGGACCACGCATAGGATCGGAAACCATTAATTTTCGTGCCTTCGCAGAGTTTCGCGGGGCGGGAGAGGGCGAAAGGGGGGGAGGGTGGTTGCAGCACCGAATGTCGTTTGTTAACGTCTCTCGGTGGGGCACAATTAAGCGTCGTTCGCACAGGACGTTGGCGATCACGTGGATAAATTATTACGTCGCGAAACACGCACACGTATGCACTTCCACCCGCCCCTCCCGTGTTACTCAGTATTAGTGTACCATTCGTTTCGTCCGCCAGTTATCGCTGAATTTGTCGATATATAGGTCGACAAATACACCGTATGGCATGTTGACAATTTATTTCGTGACAACTTTCCCGACCGAAACTGTATGAAGGGAAAAGTTCTTCTAGTATTAGAAAAAAGTTTACCAAATTCTATTTCATCACAAGGAGAATACTGCAGAAGAAGACGTGTAAAAAAACAGTGGTTCTGCACCATCTTTTGTTAATATTTTGTTAAATATTTGTACGAAAAATCAACCCTTTCATTTTTTAACGACCCAGGGTATGAAATCGTGGAGGGAAAAAATCCTTCAGCAAACCACAGGAGAGAGAGATGAGAGTGCTTTTGAAATACGAAACTTCCGCAATATCCATGTCACGAGGTATTATATCTTAAGCTTGCCTTCTTCTTATTCTCCTTTTTTTCCTTCTTCTATACCCCTTTTTTCCAAATTGCACAGCCTTTGCTCTGCTACGCGTCTATGGTATTTTATCGTGATATGCCTGAGGTATGAAAAATAGAGACAAAAAATCAGTGAACAGCGAAATCCAAAGAGATAGAGAGAAAGGAAGCTTGGAAATGGGAGCTCGAGTGAGCCGCATCACTGGTAGCCAAATAAACGAGTTTTTCGTGCTGCAAGACTCGGAAAGCTTTTTCCCCTTCATTCGTCCTTACATTTCTATTTTTTTTTCTATTCGCTCCGCTTTGTCGATCTTCACAAGCGCATCATATCCTTGATGTCTGGAGACGTTCGGATATCTCCGGATACTTTCTGCCATTTTTTTTAGCGAAAGATTTGGAAAAAAAGCATTGATCCTCTCTATTTCATAAAAATTATTTTTTCTAGGACACTGCTGTAATTGACAATTCAAAAATTCTCAGTTTTTTTCTTTACCAGCTATTTTGTCAAAATTTGATTCGATATTATTTTCATTTCACTTTTTTCCGAGATTTCAATATTTTCATCTCTTTTGGGTGTCGATATAATTTTGTTCCTTGGAACATTGAAAATTCTTCTTGAAAAAGTGCCAAATATATAGGGACGGCCAGAATTTATTAAAACGAATCCGAGGGCTTACGTATTTTTAAATCCCCCAATCACAAGAGATATCCCGAGCTTTTTCGTACAAATCCCTTTTTATATGTTCGCTCATTGGAAAATAAACGACAAGGGAGAGTAGGGGGAGGAGTTCATGAAATTTTTCGGTGCCTCCAACGACGAGGGAGAGAAGAGTATTTTGCGTTAGCGATCCTAGAATACCAGGGCTCAAAAATTAATTAGTCATGACTATCATTTACGTTCATTAAAGTTTTTTTCCGCCGTCCTTCGAAAGTATCACCGTTTCGAAGGAGAAAAACTTCCATAGTAATTTCTACAAAGTTTTGAAAGTCGTCTGAAAATAGTAACTTCCTGGATTTAGTTCATAAATCATATGCAGCGTTTTGATTAAATTTTTAGCAACGTTCTTGTTCAATACAAAAACCCTAAAAAAACAGAAGCAAAAGTAACTATTTATGTAAGTGTTTATGAAAAATGAACATTCGAATTAATGGTTTCTTTTGCTTCTTGTTGTTTAGTGACCAAGAACGCTTGTAAAAATGTTAACAAATGTGCTCTACATGATTTTAACCTCTTCATGGATTAAAAAAATAGGGGGTTATTCATCTTAGTGGACTGGGGTCAAATGGAGTAGAGAGAGCGAGAGATAGAGAGAGAGAGAGAGAGAGGAGATAAAGATAAATAAATCTAAGAGGGATCTTTTAAAAGTCTGAAACCGTGAGTACGACTTGAAAGTTGTACGGGGCATCGACGATCAACAAAGGACATGATGATTCGACCATTTATATATGACACGTTGATATCAGACACATATCTTTAACGTTTGTGTATCTCGACCGGCACTATCTTACGAGTACCTTAATTTTCATTATGGTAAACACGTACGGAGAGTTCAAAGAGATAGTCAATACGTGTTGATGAGGGTGAGAATTAATAAATCTACATTCACGAGATCGAACTACACATCCATGGGCAAACTGGCCCCATCAATCGCGTCATACGAGATTAAGGTAATCCTGATGATAATTTGATCGAAAATCAGCTGATGGTACTATTTCGTTTTCTCACTGATAATATTCAAACAGTTCTTTATCACTCAACCTCAAACACTTATTTAAAATTTACTGTAAATAAAATATACTCGAATAATTTTGCATAAAGCAGAAACGTAATAGTATTTTTGTCCTATGTATGACCTCGATATATAATGAGGATGTGACGAACATTTTAATTGATAAAAAATATATAAAACAAATTTAAACGATCATAAAAAAATATTTACAAATATACGTTTACCTTTTTTACTTTTTTCTAAAAAAAGCATCTCCTCGTTATTCTCATTGACCTCAACGACTTTGTGATTCCAACAGGACTACCCTAACTCGTTTCCTCACTGTACACCGAAGGTTCACACATCGGGTGTCCATCAGAAAACAGAAACAAAAGAAAAAACAACATGCTGCACACGTCAATCACAGTTTTATTATTACACACTACTCATGTTTCGTTTCGAAGCACTTTGTTGGAAGGATCAACGACGTGTAGCGGTCCCATCAAGTTCTAAAAAAATCACTCTCGAATTAATGTCAGCGGGGTCTGAGACTCTATTGTAGTATGTCGTGAAGCTTGATTCTTCATTTTATTAAAGCATTTGCAATCGTATCTCGTACTCCGTACGAGATTCCGCAAAGTTGTCACGACTTTGTCTCCGCAAATAGATCCTTCGTGTTAGGTCAGCTGGATGACCTTGTAGACTTCGAAGACCCAGAAGGGATGAGGGTCCCCTCGATCTCATAGGGTCCCATCATGATTATGAAACAAGCAAAAGCTGTTGGGACATCCACTGATCATATCCAGTTGACCTTAATCGTCGTGTTGAGGAAGAAAGACTTTGTAGACCTTTTAAAGTTCACTCAATGAAAACACTGGGCCTGCTACTGGACGGTCCGGTTTTCAATATTCTTTAATTCCAACGTTAATGTAGATTAAATGTACTACACAATATCGCAACACATACTGATTGGCCAAATCAGTTATTTACACACTTAAACACCCCAGGGACTTGAGCATTGAGCTGGGAATGATCCCAGCTGATGCATCAATTCAGTTGCTTCAAATTGCAGGTTGGCATGTGTACATGTATAGACAAAATTCGGTAAAATGTTGAGTCACGAGACCACGGGGGGTCAAGGTGAGCAAAGAAAAGCGTCACTACGGTGAAAGTTAATGAGAGGGTTGGGTAGGAAAAGGCTAGGAGTGCGATTGGTCGCGAAAGGACTCAAGTTTAACACGCAATCACTGTTGATTCAAATGACGACAGACGCCGTAAGCCTGGCAACGTTATTACTGCCTGTCGTCGATCAGTCACCTCGCGAATGATCCAGCATGTATGAGCAGAAGTAAAAGGGCAAGGGTGCGCGTTGCTGCTCCACTCTTGCTCGAGTTTCCGTGCTGCATTGCCGCCGGGTGTTCACCTGAAACAAATGAACAATAATTATGTTCCGATAAATTGAGTGATTGCCATTTGGATCACCATTGACTTTTCAGTTCGATTCCACGTACATGGATGAAAGTAAATTGCAGAATGTTTGCGGAATAATCTTTATAGCCGTTTGTATAGCATCGACTGTGATGAAGTGTCTACTGCATTGCAGGGAGTGTCTTTGACGCACAGGACAATTAATTACTGGAAAATGAATTCGCCGAACTATGAGTTTGTGCAGCCAGGTAGGTTGTCCTTTGATTTCTTTAATGGACAATTAATTGCTGAGACAGATGCCCAGATTTTAATGGAACCCGTGTCTTGACGGGTACCAATATATAGTGTAATTATGTGATTTTAGGATAAGAACTCGGGGAACAAGTTCAAATAGGATTTGAAAGAGCGCCTGCAAGTAGGCAACCATTCACGGGCGAAGTATCTTTACTATCTCGTATTGGGGTGAGAATGACAGACGTTTAATTCAAGGTGAGTAGCTGTACGGGTAAACGAGTGTAGGGTACTTCGTTGCGAACGATGTCTTCTATCGTCTTCCAAGAACATTTCTTCGGGCAAGAAAAGACCATTTTTTCAGGAAAACGCGAGCATCCAACATCCCAGCCATTGGAGTTGAAATAAAAGAAGCAAAGACGGAGGAGAAAAGCTAGGATAGAGACACACATCGTCATGGGCAGTCGCTTTCATGCCGCAGGCTCTTGGACATGTGCCGGAAAGAAAGGAACGTGAAAATCTCTCTCTCTCTCTCCCTCTTTCTCTCTCTTTTCTCGTTCTTGAAGCGTTCTCTTCGCTTCAGCCTCAGGGCAAGATTTTGCGGCTATTTGACCGGTTCATCCACTGCGAATCTACGCCCTGCGCTCAGTCAACGCTATATAGAGCTTTCCTCAAGCTCTATTTCTCATCACTTCTATCCATTCGCCTCCAGCATTAAAAAAAACCAATTCGTCAAGTCGGACCCTCGCGTTGTGGAGAAATGTATTTACGTGTTCAGTAAGATAAAAGAGTTTCGCTCAAAATAAAGAATGTAGTTAGACTGGGATTTAAAAAAAAGTGCAATTGACCATCACCCAAGCATAATCTGGCTTACTGAATTGGATCAGGCTTCCATTTTCAAGGTCATCATTCAAAGCGCAATCTCGTTTCCCAGCGCACATAAACGTCTCTTTTTGCCCTTAATTCGGGATGTAATCCTAGACCTAGCTCAACTGAACGGATATTTATGATCATCAGCAATGTCTACTTACATTAGATGGATTATTTCGGAGGGTTTGATGATTATTGTCATTAGCACTAATTACCTTCGCTCTTGGATATTATCAGTGATACATCGATGGTGACATTACAAGAAAATCTGTCATGTCACCTACAGTTACAATCCTTTGATTGTCACTTGTATTTGGATCATCAGATTTGTAGAGTTGAACGAGACTTCGAATCTCGGGTCATGATGCATGAGAGCTATTAGCAAATCAGCTGTCTGTTTTCTGTACGCGTCCAGCCACGGTATGGGATGGAAGGCAAGAGATGACTGATGAAGGCGCGGCCGAGTTTTGACGTGCGTTTAAATCCCCCCCCCCCCACTCCATTTTACCGCCATTATTGCAGCAATGCATTCGGCTTATAATCCATATATTCACCTACGAAATCACTAATACTTTAGCATTGGCAATAGAACTTTGTGGATGAATCGGTGTCAATGTTCTTCAAACTGTTGTAAACTGAATCCAAATATGGCTACGTCTGTCTGTCTTCCCGTTTTTTTCTATCTCTTCTTCCATGTACGCTTTATTCTTGTTGAGCTAACCTAAAACCCATCCCTCATCACTCGTGGCTTCATCTCTTACTGCGAGTGCAACATGTGATCGTTCCCCTTCAATTCCAACGGAATAATGAACCACAGAAACGGATCAGGCAGAAGGCTTTATTACTACTGTGCCCATCATGGAATCGTTTTCTCAATATTCAACTCAACTCCACATCGTAATCATATACGATCTCCTAGTCAATCTTAATTCTGCAGACTATCATGAATAATGTAAACGAACAAACGAACCTCGTGAATAATCATGACCTTCACAGGTAGGGAGAAAAAAATTCATATGGCTTGAACAATTTTTCAATGACGTTGTTCCACTAATGACATTTCATGAATGTATTTCAACCATCGATAATTTATTGACAAACTGAGTGAAACCGTGTTTGTACAGTTTGAAAAAAAAACATTCGTTCATCTTTGGGCCCATATGGCCACATTGAGAGCGTGTCCATTAACCTGTTTAGAATTAAGGAGGTACGATCATTAACAAGGATCTAATTTTTAGACTTGCACTTTTTATATTATGTAGACGAAAACGTATGCACCTATACCCAACATTTAAAGAACATTGACCGTTTCCTTTTTCCGTACTAAAATTGAAAAGTCGAGTGTTTTTTATCGATAAAGCACATCTTCTTATGGACGACGACCGGAAATTAAATAATCACAGTTTTCCTACTCATGCAGCCATCTCCGATCATTAAAACACGGAAATTCGCTAAATCAGAAATAAATAGATACTGTAAAAAATAAAAAAATGCAACTTTACCATGTAGGTCAAGTAATTCGTTACGAGAAAGTTTCAATTTCCGGTCAAAAAGGAAATAGCACTGACAGATTTGCCATAGTCGCGCGTAACATCTAATTCTCCACACCTAATCTTACTTTTCTTTGACTCCCAAGTAGTTAAGGATTTGATTCTTCAGTTCTTAATTTTTAAAACTAATTATTTCGCACGCATGAAGCACATTAGAAACAACGGTAATGCAAAACATGAATATTCGACACACATCAGAATAGCTGAGGGCATTTTTTATTAAAGCCCTTGCTTAAAGCCCGACGAAGTTCTCGTACGCTCCTGAAGTAATAGATTAATAATAAAGTCTCACTCGTTTCGATAGGGTTTCGCCGTGGTTTTGATGATTATGGGAATCTGTCCGTATGGAGCCTAGAAATTCGGCACATGTGGTTAACATAATTAGCCCAGAAAAACGCGAGGTCATTAAATTCCGATCAACATCTGGAAGATTTTTTATCACTTACTTATCGAATTCTGAACAAACTTCGATTCGGAATGGTGACTGTACGGAATTACTGAAATGCTAAAGCTTAATCTATCAAAATTAATGAAACATTAAATTTCTATAGCTTTAATTAGACTGAGTCCGAATAGTCGTTTTCAAAAGGTTGTTCTGACCAGAAAGCCCAACTTTCTGTGGTTCGAAATGATGATCAACCATCCGTGGAGCTGCCAATATCAACACGTTAACGATCCCATTCATACATAATCAATACGTTGTTAAGGCAAAATGCATAAACGTTATACGACCATGAGCACATAAAGCATACGTGCGGTGAGCTAAGCTACACAACCATTGCAGGGATGTTACCAGTGGTTAGTATACTCCCGTAATTCTTTTGGCCTAGATATTAGCGCTGGTTGAAAACAACAACTAATATTAGGAAAGTGGAAACTAGCCTACGATCGACTTAATGCGAACCAAATAAATTTGCTAAGTCGAAAATAAATGAAAAAATATCATCCTGACGAGAATAAACCCAAATTAGACAAAAAAGCATAAACCTGAATGCAAAATAAGCTCATCTGAATAAAGAAAAGCTACTACCCTCTCATACTCGTCCTTAAACGCGATAAAAATTCAACGAGCTAGGTCGTAATAAATAATATACGCGTGTATAAATATTTTCTTTGTCAACACGGGTAGATATCCGAGGGATTGAATATCTCGACGGAGAAAAAAAGGATTGCTACAGTTTTGTATACATTTTATACACACAGATAAATATATATATGTATCCATGATACATATATACACGTGAGTATCATTGAAAGCCCGTACCAAGCTTGGGAACATTACGGAGCATTGTCGTATCTTCTTATGAGACATCGAGGACGCAGGGGCGTTGGGAAAGAGGCAGAACTAGTATAAAAGTATGGGACGGAGGGATCCAAGGATAAAGATGGTCGGGGAAAAGGGATAAGAGGTAGAGGAAAAACCGTGGAGCGTTTTTGCACGGCCGATGTGTGTAGGGACACAATGGTTGCGAGGCGAATTCTCTCAATGGCGAGGTATTCATCTCGAAAGAGGAAGGACGACTACGGAAAGGGAGAAAAGAGAGAAAGAGAGAGAGAGACCGTTTCGAGGCCGTGAATGGAGCTAGGGGCCTCCAGAAGAAAAGGAAAACCCCAGGCCACACTATGTAGTTAAGTTTATCCATGAGCATGGAGAGAGAAAAAGCGAGGAAAAAATGTAGCGCGGCTCGTACTATTTATGTATATGTAACTTTGAAAATTATTCTCTTGTATGCGTGCTCGTGTTCTCCGAGATTTATAACACATTCATGCATATACTGATACACGTAGATATATATTTTTTCATCATCCTCCACATTGGACTTTCCACATTGAATAAGTAGTAAAAGAATTTCCATTATCACAGATCGAATACCGTCATTTATTTAATTCAATACAAAAATTGTTATAGACTTTATTGTTATTTGTTGATTATTAAAATTTGTTTTAGTTGAACAATATCATTTTGTAGGGGTACTCAAAATGAAAAAAAGGTTTTCAATAAAGTCAATTGTACAGCAATTGTACTACACTTTCGAGCTATTTTTTCTTTTATATAATAGTCTAAATTTTATAACAAGGATATGTAAATAATTAATGAGGAGGAATAGATATGCAAGAGAAAAATAAAGTGGATTTTTATGAGATCTAATATGGACTGGCAGTCGATGGTGCCAGAGTTAGCTTAGCCATTGGACTCATGCCTCGTCATTCCACGATATGGAGATACTAAACCGATACTTTATGACAGCTAAGGCAATTCACGGCCTTTCTTTTTTTCTCGGCCTTCCTGTGAATCTACTGCACGTATTTTCTCTGTGAGACTCGACGTGACGGGATTATCTTGGGTTAACGAAATTGCTGTATATCGATTTCATATCACACACGAAACTGGCTCATGACTTTTTCTTCTTCCACCTACTTTCGTTTGATTTCATACCGACTAATATCCATAAATATAGATGAAAATATCTAGAGAAATCTAGAAAAAAAAACCTACAATAAAAGATGTTTGATTTCGTAGGGTGAACAAGGCTCGTTCAGTCGATTTAGCCATCGGCCTCAATATCAGCATTACGAAAAGGTGAAATCAAAGCTTTGCAAAATTTATTATTTCGGATTTGCATAGCTGATATTGAGACTGTTCCGAAATACTTCAATTAAGGTGACTTTGATGAGAAAATTTATGATATAAAAGTTGTTCAAGCTCCAGGTATCTTGCAGTAAAAAAACGCGATTCCAAACGGTTTTTTATGCGACTAACTATCAATTCCCGCAAGATTTTTCCCCTCGATCGTTGTCACAAATATGTTCAGCGTATGTGGATTTTTATACAGTCGTAAAGTAGAAAAATTCGAATATAAAGACTAAACGATTTATATGTATGACCTTAAATATTCGCTCAACAAAAAGGGCGAGAAAAAAATATATCAAGGTAGAACAGGGTGTGGGGATATTGTTCGCGAGGTTATAGTGAACCTATTTCTCATGGCACATGATTTACGATGCGATTTCGAATATAAGGTATACATTTTACGATTCGAATAAAAATATTTGCATACATTTATATATCAAATAAAATATATATGTATGTGTTTAAGTATAAAATATTATTCTATGTATTCAATAATAAACATTTTGAGTATATAAAATGAATGAATTAAATCATAAATAATCTCAAAATACGAGCTGATGTATATCGAAACAAAAAATGGATTTTTACAAAAATTTTATAACCGCAACTCTCAACTATTTGTAAAATATTTTTTTTGGTATGACAGGAGTTAAAATTTGAAATCCCATCAGCAGACATCTTGTGTCGAAAAATAAATAAAATGGAATAAAAGCTAGAGAAAAAAGAGAGGGGAAAAAGAATCAGAAAGAACTTCGAAGGAATAAATTTAATTTGGTCGCGCGGACTAGTGTGATTGGCGAAGGGGTCCATGTGATAGGACGGCCAGTGGATTAAAAACTTTCGCATCGGAGTTGCACGCGAAATAATTGATTTAGTTATCGAATTCTCCAACTGAAATGCAAGCTCAGCTCTTTCAGAGTATATAGTGAATTCGTGCATTGATTTTAACTCGTCAATGCATTTATTGCGACATCTCTCTTCCCTAACTCGATGTTGAAAATAAATTAAATTTTGCATTCTTAATTGACTAACTTCATTTTTGAATTTCTGAGTCTGATTTTTTTTACGCCATATGAGTGATGTCATGATGCGTTGATTAATAATACACACAAAAAAAAGACCAAACTCATGTGCACTGAATGAGAAAATTATATTTATTCTGAACTATGTGTTATTAATTGTACAATTTTTGCAAAGTGTTTTCTTTTATTCATATTTACTGTTATATATTTTTACTGACGAGGAAAAAAATATATGAAAAATATTCTAGAGTATCGTAGGATTAAAGATGGGTATAAACCTGGTGTCAGATTCAAGTGTAGAGCGGAGATAAGCTACGTTTGAGGGAAAGAAGACCTTGCCGATGTCAGAGTAAATGTATATATGAAAGAGGAGAGTGCCAATGGCCGTGCGAAGGGGGCTCGGAATGTGACAAGTGCAGTGAGAGGACGAGAGAGAGAGAGAGAAAGCGTGAAACGACGACATCGATCCTTTTACGTTACCCATATAATCCGGCGAGGAAACCATTTATATACAAGTATAGTTGTGTGTAATATATTCACACGAGTGGTGAGAGTGTCGCGGGAGAATACAAAGAGGAGGAGAAAGAGAGGGAGAGAGATAGAAAGACTGCAAGGCAAAGAAAACGACCAGAGCGTGTTAGTAAGTAATACGACATACAAGAAGTAAGAGTACAGCTATGAGGTACCCGTTTGAATACAGCACTTTATATTCCCAGTACGGAAACCTATGGGCCAGATACCATATCACATGTACATTTCAACGAATGATGAGAGCGGCGAAGAGTTTGCCTGAAAACCGTAACACTTCGAGCCGATAATGTATTTTGCGATTAGACACAAGGACGAAAAGAAATGGAGAGTTAATCTCATCAATCTTTCAACTTCAGCGAAATAAATCTCCTCTATGATAAATTTGTATAAGTAATTATCTACCACACATCTTCAATATACGATTTTTTTCGTTACTTATACGACTGTGGTATTGAATTTTCAAATTCTGATATAAAATTCAACATCAGCGACCTGGAAAACCCACATATATGTCAATTGGGATAAAAAAAAAGTTTCTACATTTCACTTTAAACGTCCGCCTCGGTGCGGCATCATATACGAACGCTTCGCGCAAGCGAGGCAATGCAGCGAAATGTACTGATATAGGATGAATCACAGTTGTCTAAAAAAGAGCCTGTTATTTAACCTTATCTTCAGCAGGTATTATCACTGATCTATCCAGACTGTTATTCACCCTCTGCCATCCCTTATCTACTGATGTAAAGGCCCCGAAGGTATTACCGAAACCCTTGCTCCATTTCGTTATTTTTTATCATCGCTCAACGCTGAAAATCGAAAGAAACACTTCCCATCTTGTCTCAGTGTTTCATCGAGATTTTCACGTTCGCACAAACGTAACCCTATACACCCTTGGGGTGTTAACTGAAAATCTTGAGTCGACGAAGCTCTGACGGGAGCCATTTCTCGTTGGCAAAATATGAGCGCATGATTTCGCATTATCGCGCCGTGTCGCCGTCACTCCTCGCTTCCCGTTTAATTATTCGCCCTCCCGTTAGCCTCCGCTCTTCGAGCTAGCCCGTGAACAAGGTGGCGCCCTTCCATCCGGTACTCCACCTTCCATTTCGTTCAAGCTCCCCAAGCCTTTCTAGCTTGCACCTTTAACTCCATCGACCCTCAGCTACGAGTCGAGTCGTTTCCACTTTCACACATTCTCTTGTACATTACTATGCACATTGGGGTTGATGTTAGCGTGTATTACACTTAAATTGTTGTCGCCGTTTCGGAACCCTTATAGGTACCGGCTTCTATTATTTTACTAAGTTGGTCAATATCACAATTAAAGACATTTTGGGTTACTGCCAAAGTTGTTACATACGTAATTTGTTTTTATTTGAAAGCAGGAAATGAAAGGTCGGTCTTAAGCGTCTTTTTCTTTCTCGACGGTCTATCGACGAAGACTTTTTTTTCATTATCTTTAAGATCCCGAAAGAAAGTTCGTTCAAGAATGGCTGGAAAACAAGGCATCAATCAATTTTTAGTTGCTTGGGCCAAGGGTTGGGTTTTGGTGAGTTGGCAAACTCGATGGAATTTTCTGCTCGGAGTGAAATCATACAGGATTTAAAGTTTGGTGGTGCAGAGAGGCGTATATTCCTGGAAGAGCTATCCGACAAGAGCAAAGTTAAATACCAATGTGCGCAATAGTGGAACGTCGTCGACAATTAGCCACAAATCAGCACGCTGAAAGTGTCTCCAACCCTCATCTAGCACTTTTCGTTCTATATCTACCTCCCGTAATTGCGATACGTCTTAAACCAAGTTTTAGATCTCCAGCTCTAGTACTCCACAGGGGTTGTTGAAGTACACCAAGGAGACAGGCACACTGATGGCGGAGCCATGAGACACGCTTATTTGCCAACTGGAAGTTGAGTTACGACTGAGAAACGAAGAAGACAATGAGAAAATGAATAAGTGTGCGAGTGAATGTTGACAGTGTTCAATGGATGACTTCTAGGTAGAGGTGATTTAGATTTTGTTACCTAGATGTCTTCAAGTTGCAATATGGAATTATCAACTACATCAAAAAATCACGATTCCATAAGATGCCCATTTTATACAAAACTTCACCATCAACATCATTACATTCGATCGTTGTCAATCTTTTTTCTGTAGTAAATATTATTCAGGAATCAACTTTTTAAGGCCATTGTTAAAGGTCCTAAGTATCATTAATATCGAAGACAGCACATTGATCTCACGATATTCATGTAGGAAAAGTTATCAGAATCTTCTCTCGGGGTATTCATTAGACAAAATTATCCTTTAATAATTATTCTCCCTTGAAATGAATGATCCCTTAATTCTTAACAGGTCCAAGAAGGAATCTTCCTAACGCAGATGGATATGTAGTTGAGAAAAGGCTTGGGGTGACCTAGTTGGGGTAGGGTTGAGTCTAACTTTTAGCTGTTTCCAGAGATCGTGGTTGGTGGCAAAGACGAAGGAAGAGAAAAAGGTGAAGTTATTGTGATGATGAAGGTAATGGGGGTTGGGGGTGGTACCAGCCCTCGACGCAATTTTCAGTTCCGTGTGGTAAGAGTAATACCTCACGATAGGGGAGATGTGTATACCCGTAGCCCGTCAAGGCTACCGAGGTCGTATATTTATGACCTTGCCTTAGTGTCTACGCTTTGTTGCGTTGGCTCGAGTGGTCGCGCAGGAAAACTACGATAGTATATAGATGTATGCGAAGTTACATAATGCAATGGTGAACGTGTAGTATGTGTGAATGATATGGGTTGGTGGTCGCTATGACGGGCTGGACGGATATACGTGTACGTTAAGGAGTTAGTCTATGTTTACGTAGCATGAGACGCGTACGGTGTGTTGTAGAGAGCGTACGGGGGGCATCCACCGGCAGCACCTGGTAGGGATTTGCATGGGACAATATCTCGTCTGATTTATCCCTCCGGCTCGACGCGGCCGGATAGAGCGCATGCTGGTTTAACCGAGCATGGCAGTAGCCGTGGCATAGCAAACTCGTTGCTTCTCTTCTCCTTCTTCTTCTTCTTCCTCTTCTTCTTCTTCTTCTTTTTCTGCTTCGCGTCAACGTAAAATAAGGAAGGAGCCAAGACATATCTAAAGGATTTATTTCTTGGCCCCTTTGCTACTTCTTCCCCGCCATCTTTCGTCTTTCTTCTGCCTCGGCGAAATAAGGACAATAGAGGTTGTTTAATGGCATCGCAACAACGGAAAACCGCACTTCGAAATCCTATGCAACATGGGCAACATGTTCCAGAAACAAGATGAAACGAGACCCATCAAGGAAGCTGTTTCAGTTCAAAAGACGCCAACAGATAAAAACAAATAAATTGACAACTCTATATTTTATGCATTGTAAAAGGGATTGTAAATGCATGTTAGATAAGGTAAGATCCGTGCTTCGGCACGTCCATAAGTCTACGATTCTAATAAACTGAAAAACCGTCTTCAGACTCTACGGTAAGCATTCCCAACTCCTTGAATGCTTTCCACACTATCATCCACTATTTTGGTACTCAGCGCTTTATGTTCTTTGCCATTTAGGTTATATCAGGATTCGTTGGATTTATGACCTCCATAAGACCGCGTCGCGTATCTTCGAGTCTCCGGCCCCGATGTTGTATTACGTCATCCGGCGGTGGAAAGGTGAATTTTGGAAGATACGACGTTAGCAGAAATGTATTTTTTACTGGCAAATCCTGCTAAATACGGGTTATATGGGAATTTGTGCGAAAGTCTTGAAAGATAGTATGATTAAAATATTCTGACACGAAATTTATAGCCTTTTTTACTGCGATGTGACGCTGCTGCAATATACATTCGATGGTACGAGTCAATCAGCTGCTTAGATGTAGAGGTCGGGTCTCGTTTCCCCCCTTTGCTATTTACGTACTAGGCTATACATATCGGATTGGTTTAATACTTCTCAATTCATATTTTATCAACAGAGAATTGGAGACAAAAACAGCCAAGCAGTTTTTTCTTCCGAATTAGTGATCTATCTATAGTGTAAATCTTGACCACCGTTTTTTAGGTGTTCTCCAGTAAGATGCCTTCGTATGTACACAGTTTTCGCACACGCTCCTTATGTCTATCAGATCTTGGAGACTCGGAACTAATCTGATTGCAAAAAGCCTTAGGGGGGATGAAAGTGACAGAAGCTTACTCGGTTTGGTGTTCCACTGTGAGACTCTTTTCACCACACATCTAGGTCAAACGGAGCGTTCAATCTTTTTCTATGTGGAAATTGCATTCGCCACGTATCAAATTACTTGAAATATACTTATTCTTCGTCGCCCATTTTTCAGTAACCAGCATATACTCTCTAATTCGTGGATGATTATCTACCGCTGATGAAATATAAGACTCTTTTTTGCTCCTACGTATAATAATAGTCGAGTCTGGTTTTTTCCATGTAGATATTCAAATGGGAAATATCTTTTAATCCAGTTAGATTACTTTTAGAAGTTTTGCGCTAATTAAATTTGATGCTGAAGTGAAATTAACCAGATACCAATATAGCGTATCAAACATTCAAAAGAGGAAGGTTTTCGATGTCATTCACCCGTCTTAAATTCAGAGATAATTTTTATTTTCGATAGAAGCTTCTGTAACTCCAGAAATATCGTTAATTAATTTATTTCTTCGCGTTCTTTTGCGGAAATTTCTTCAAGATGTTTTTATGGATTGTCCACACTTTATCGATTATTCTCTGTCCCCGATTCTCGTAATTATCAAGTCCATGTGGTACATTATCGAAACGATAGGAGTTGGATAACTCCCAGGGCTGGAAATGAGATGGGTCTCGATTTATAGGTCGAGCTAAGGGTGGCTTGTTTAATCAGGAGCCTGAGGTTAGATAGGTCAATTTCTTCCATGGCCGAACGATCGGAGGAAAATTGGAAAGGCGAACTTTTCGTGTTTAATGACAGAGAAGTTCTCGTACGAAAAACGGTCAAAGAACAAGTGAACGAGAAATAGAAAGGGGGAACGAAGAATGAAAATGCGACGTTGGTAATCGTTCGGCAATCGAGGTCGAAAGGGTCCGAGATCAAAAAAAGCAGAAGAGATTGAGCATGATTCTGAAATAAGGGGAGAACTAAGGTAGGGAAGTTCGTAATGAAAAAGAACCTACCGTTTAGTACGTGGACCAGGACACTGGCGGATTCTGCGGTCGACGGAGCGCAGGTGTAATTGCCAGAATCAGCTGGCAATGCTCGTGAAATCAACAATCGAGACGTCCGTGTTTGTTTCTCCGTAACTACGTTTATACCTCCTCGCTGGCTGTAGTTTATCACGTGTTCGCCTCTGTACCTGTTAAATTGAAAGAAAACGAGAACACGTACAGAAAAAAATATTTCATTGTGCAGGCTGCAAGGTTCAAGAAAAAAAATTATCATGCTATGATGACGGTTGGATTGCAACAATGGAAGTAATCGGCCGCAGCATAAGTGTTGAAAAAAAAACTTACCAATAAATGAAGGACGGTGGTTCGGGAGTTTGAAGTACGATGCACGTCAGGTTTATGTCACTGCCACTCTTGATGTGAAGCTCCGTGTTCCCAACTATCTTGGCTTTCGAAACTGGGTCAAACAATGTTTTATTATTGACGATATTCAGTCGCATTGAAAAACATCTATCCGTTCTAATAATATTTTGAATGATCTTTCATCATTTGCTGCAATGAGGACAAGATAAAAAATGAATTTGACAAACCTACGACGCTAAGATTATAAGCTTGACTGATTTTTGGCTCCGTCGAAACTTGGCATTCATAAGTACCACTGTCTCGAACCTGCGGTGAACTTATTTTCAATGTCCACTCGTCACTGCCATCGCTATGCAGCGACTGAAATCTCTGATCGTTTGTATACGTCAATATTCCGACAGTGAGAATGTGCAAATCCCTTTTTCTTATCCACGAAACCTGTGAAAGAGAAAATAAAATGAAATTAGAATTCAACCGGAAGGCGTATCGGAAGAAAAAAGAAAATGGTAGCTATATTTTTAAAAACGAACAAGCAGTCGTTTGGTCGTTGTGCATGATTCATGGGTGGGTGTTGGACGAAATCACATAAAAACATTCGTTGACAACACGCTGGGAAGAGGATGTGGGCAGCGAGATATTGAGGCTTACAAGAAAAAACGAACAAACAAACAAAAAATGTGCAGAGAATGGGAGAAAGCGCCACGGGCGGTGATTGTATCACTAAAAACGAGTTCCAGTTTTAAAAATCATTTTTTTACAGCAAACAAAAATATCGATCGTTATGGGGCTCACGGTGGTCACAATAAAGCGAGTTTGCTTTTACCGCTGGCCACGACATTCCGCCTCTTTCTCGATTTTTCTGTCTATAATATCTGTGGACATGAAAATCGAAGTGCGTGAGGGATAAAAATATAATAAATAAAAAAAAAAAAAGCGCTGAGTACCAGGAGAGAGGAGACATCGATTTTATGGGAGTATAAAAACGCGTGTGCGGTTGTGCGGATATGGCGGGTATTCGAACATTGGGTGAGGCGAGAGAGCCTTTGGGGTTGTTAGGGGCGGGGATGGAAGAGAGGGCAGGGCGAAGGGTGAGAGAATTTGATTTATCGTGCGATTACGATCGGTGATTAGAATGGTACGGGTTCTCCGGGGTGCTTGTGTCACAACAGAGTACACATAGGACGGATAGCTTTACCGGTATTCAACAGAGGCTACCATCAGGAGCATCGGACCAGTAGAGGCACCGGCTGTTTGATGCATGACCTCGCCAGATAACGGGTATAATGTTATTATTCAGTGCGGAGCCACGCACGTTCATATCCACGCATGCGACAACACTTACTTCTCCATATTGATGCAAACGCACAACCACACAACAGGCACTTACACGAACGTGCACTCACAAGCACAAAAAGGACGTGTTCATCCAAATAGATATCGTTGAAAATAGCCATTTGTCTGATAGTTCATAGTTGCATATGGGCGCCTTTCGGAACCGTTATAGAAACGAGTGTCAATTATCCAGGCATTTATATAAATTTTATAATGTAACTGAATATGCGTTGGCGAGTAGCATATCTCAGAAAGAAAATCTGGTGCCAGGTATAGCCAGATCCGTTAAATAGTTTAGAACGTTGGGCTTCATTTACGAAAAATGTCGAAGTATGTTTGTCATTGAGTGGTAATGCATCGAGCATTTGACGCTTCCACGAATTTGACGCGACTCAATAAAAGTTTAATAATGGAATCAACTATGAGCTGAAGTGCTCTTGACAAATCAAAAATGAATACAACATGTGGTTACAAATGAATGCAAGCTCAACAAAAATATATTTCCGATTTTTCCAGCTCCGAGCAGGTGAAGTGTGTAAAATAGAACGAATCATAAAATCATTCGGCAAAAACGGGGATGACGTATGGATAATTGAGTTTGAGAAAGGCTCCGAGCAGGAAGACCAGTAATGAATCAAGGTTATATGAAGAGTAGAGGCAAGCGCTGAACTGAATATATCTATTTTAGTAATTGGTCACCGAACGTATTATAAATTGGCAAAAAAAAAAGATAATTTATTGCGGTAGAGTCTCTTTCGAATTATTCTATAGTAATGAAAACATTCGATTGTATATTTTTCACCATTTTTTTACCTCTATTTGAAATGTTTATCTAAAATTAAATTTATTTTATACACGAAGACGTAATTCCCGTCTTAATAACGTAGATAATATGATCCCTTTTCGAAAATTGTTTGATTACTTCGGACGTAATGGTTTTCTAGTTAATTTTTAATTCTGGTCTCAACGATTAGTATCTTCAACGTTGACTAAAAATTATACTGAAACATACATTTGTCTAATTAATGAAACGTGAAGTTAAACTAATTTATATTTAAAGAGAAATACGCGAATACAAATATACGAGTCTGACAGTTTAATATGAAAATAAAGTCTCCGCTTGTTGTCCAACGTTTTTTTTTGTCTAGCTTTTTTGTTGTTATTGCATCGTAATACCGGCGTGTGCATCCACAGCTTGCAATCGTTCAGAGAGTAGATAATTCACTTTGCGGACGCAAAACGTGGGCACGTACAAACCACGTGATTCGTAGAGGATTCGGGGGTTGAATGTACATGTGGACACATACACAAACAGAATTTTGTCGCGCCCTTCCCCATTTATCTATCCTTTGCTCTCGCTCGGACGAGAATCACGAGTGCGCAAGGTGGCACGATCGATCCTCCCTTCCACCACCAGCGAGAAGGAATAACTTGAGTGCAATGTTGCAGGCAACGGAAAAAAAGTAGCCACATATTCCATGCACCATCCAGCATGAGGGTGAATTTTTTTCATGCATGTTTTTTCTTGATTTTTTTTACCACAGTATGTTTTTCACGTCCGTATAACGAGCGAGTCCCTTTCCCCCTCATCTATTTCTATTTGTGAAATTTTTTTGAACGGTTTTCTGCTTTCCCATATTCGAAGAATCGTCGCCGAAGCCTGCCCATCATAATTAGCTCTCTTTTTTCGTCAATAATCGTACAACGTAGGAGAAAGATTAGTCGGTTTGGAGCAACACTTGGCACACAGTTGTTCTTGCAGATATTAGTGTAATTCTTTTTTTCATGTTTTTCCTTTTTCTAGGGCTGAATTACGAAAGAGGGTTACAACGGATGCAACAGCCTCGACGTTCATTTATGCCTTTTTTCTCTCGCGTCGATTCCCCGTGTATATAT
>JABSMR010086766.1:0-12868 GCA_018902295.1 Dusona sp. PSUC_FEM 10030013 | reverse complement strand
CTTCTAATGTTTTATAATTTCCACAATTTAAAATTGAGATGTCACGATTTATGGAAAATCATTTTTCTTCGTTTTTCGAGGAATTCCAAAAAATCTTGGCGAAAAGATCAAATACTCGATCGCAACATATTATGATGGTGAAGAAGTTTATTGAAAAGTTGAAAATAAAGTAATGCGAAATTGTACATGTTCCCCTTTTACACCTTTTTTCAAATTTATTTTCAAACGTTCCCTTCCCTGATCTCGGAGCGGAACATTCAATCGAACATACATGTTTTTATTGTCCAGAATAATCAGTGTCACGTTACTTTTCAAAAATGAAAAAATAACGTCAAGCATCGAGTCCAAAGTTATTAAATGCCATCCCAGCAAACACAACTTGGATCATTTTCATAACTTTGATGTAAAAGTTACGAGTTTATGTAAATTTTACATAAAAGTTGCGAAAATAATCCCAATGTGTTTGCTGGTATTCAATATTCTTGTTCTTACATTAGAAAAAAATCGTCTTTATCTAAATTGAAATATTATGTTGACACTAAATAATGTAACACAGAAAGTTACATTGGTCTCACTAATAACTCGAAATTTGTTGAATGGATTTTGTTCATAACTTAAAATTACATCATCATCGAACCTTCGAGAATAGAAGTTTCTGGAAGGCTCTAGAAGCATTGACCTTGACGTTCAACTTTAGCGAAGGAACACATTACGTCATCATCAAACCTTCGAGAATAGAAGTTTCTGGAAGGCTCTAGAAGCATTGACCTTGACGTTGAACTTTAGCAAAGGAACATATTCCATCATCATCGAACCTTCGAGAATAGAAGTTTCTGGAAGGCTCTAGAAGCATTGACCTTGACGTTGAACTTTAGCAAAGGAACACATTACATCATCATCGAACCTTCGAGAATGTTCTAGAAGTTTTTGGTTCTAGAAGATGTTCGTGTCCCGGCTGAGGGGTCGGTAATGTGTCGACAACAGGAATCTGAATTTAGATGCCCCATTATATATCTACTATGGAAACAGGGAAACATGGATTAGCAAGACGCGGGGATGGGAAGAACGAAAAAAAGTGTGTAAGAGAAGGAGTCAGGAAAATATCCTTTTTTTTTGAAATATTAAAAACTCCGAAATTGTTATGGGAAGTATGCCCTTTGCTGTCCTTTTCTGAATATTTCTGCGATTAAATACTTTAACACGGATAATTTTTTTTGTCAATTTATGACCAATTAATAGTCTCAAAATGTTCTCTATGTATTTCGTGTAAAACACACTATTACATAAATTTTCGTTGTACAGTTAATTGTGTATTTACTACGAGTGTTATCTCACGGAAGAAAAATGTAAGCGCGGGAGGTAAACAAAAAGATAATTTAGACGGAAATATCAAAGAAACTGACGGCTTTGTTCTCGAGTATGGCGAAGTAATTACGTAAAAATGAAAAATTCGAAAAAGTTTTTTATCATATGAAATTCTTAGTTCCGAGTCTATCGAGGAACTTGAAAAAAGGTTTACGTGGTAAAAGGCAGATAATTTTATCGATATTCATTCTGAAATAGCTTCTGCCGGAATTCGAAGGGTACAAGAAAAAATGTCGCCGCTACCGTTATCTTGATATTTAATACGCTGCTGAATTTTTTCAGCAGCGGAAATTGCAACGTGTCTAAGCATTAGGAACGGGACTCATCTTATTATCGGTCATGTTTGCACATAGTTTGTAGACAAAAAAGATTATAAAATCTTGAAAGTAGACGGGAAATAAAATTGGCATTTTTTGTAATTATATAAAAGCCGGTTTCTTGGCTTCGAAAAAATCAAAATTACTCGTTCAAACCATTTAGAAGTTTACCGAGGTAAAAATTGTACTGCGTTGCTGAATCGTTCCACCGCGGATTGAAAATGGAGAAACTTCGTTTCTTAATGGTTTTGCTCGTGGTCTTCGCCATCGCTGGAGCTTTAGCCTATCCACAAGAAGGAGGAGTAAGTGCAATTTTACAGTGACTCATTCATTTCATTTTTGAAATAATTATATATCTAGTAACGCGGGAGTGCCTTAAAAAAAACGCGTATTCTCTAATTTCAACCCTTGAGAGGTACTTTAGATTTTTCCGACCTTCGACAGATACACTACTCCAAAATGGAACCACAGATGCCCGACAACGATCATGGCTCTCCTAATTTACGTGACACTCATTTTTTTTCAATCATAGTTCTGACTTCTTCGCTTTTATTTTTTGTTGGAGATATCCAAGTTTAAACGCAGGAAAATGCATTTTTTTGCAATTATACCCAAATTTGTTCTAAGTCTGTTTCTACTCCAGATAAAAGTTTGAAATTTTGAGGATTTGTAGTTCGAATCCTGCACTTTTAAAAAAAACTCACTGTTTTACTCAAGCTGGTAAAATCCAGCTTGTAGCTTACTTTACCGCACTGATTTACGAAGAAACCTTCTTCTTCACGGTTGATAGTTTTTAGTTCGTTATAAATTTCGCGCGAGACAAAACGTCGATTCAATATAACTATACAATTAATGTTTTAAGCTCAAATTAAACTTTCGAGGCAAGTATCACGCGTGGCAGCTTCACGCGCCATGTAATTCGTCTTTTTCCGCACTTGTTGCACAAAATACTATATTGCCACACCTCCGTGGAAAGTTCGATACCCCGCCCTGACAAAATCGAAGTTTCAGCGGAGGTGTGGTAAAAAAAGTATATGCAACACGGGGCGGAAGACGGTATCGCAAACCGTGTGGTTACCACCCTCGCCTTCGCCTCGAGTAGCAATTTCGCATGCCGTTTGAAATAGCCAACTTTCTCTCGCCAGTTTCGCAAAATATTATTCTTAAGATTTTTTCAAGTTTTCTAAGGTAGTAAGAAAAGTGAATATCTCGGAAAATATATTTTTATCTTGTGCAATAACAGATCGCGAACTATGAGAATAAAAAAACAAAAAATAATGCTAAAGTCGACAATAATCCGAGTCGATAAAAAATCTGAATTATGATTAACTTTAATTTCAGATCGAAGAAGTCACAGATATCGTTACGATTATTTCACAAACTTTGGACTTAACGTTCGGGAATTAAGAAGAAAACAAAAAGAAATTTCACTTTAAAAAAAAGAAGAAAATGTTTGTTGCATATTGCTCGAGAATTTCAAAGAATTTTGGAATCATAAATTGAAGATTAACAAATAGCCAGATAACATTATTGAATTAACAGATTTGAACCACCAGCCATTTCCATCGCCGTACGAGGCTCAAAAGAGCGAGTAAGTTCAAACTCATATGACTTTTTCAACTTATTTTGAAAATTTTCGAATTTAAGCCTTAATGGTTATGGAATAATTATAAAAGTAATAAAAGAAATTAGGAGCTTCATCCTTTTTCAACTCAAACAAGCTCCGAAGGCCCAAAAAAGTGAGAAATCTTGAAATTACGCGATTTCTTCGAGCGTTTCAAGAAAATTTCCAAAATAAGGAATTAAGAGCCATTCGAAAATGAGGTAAAAGAATATTGCTGCGATGTATTCACCCGAGGCTGATTACCTCCCAACGTCAGAATCAGTGAAGGTCTTGGGCGTAAAGCCATTTTCGTGTTCGTGTACAAACAAAATCCTTTATCATGTGCTCATACGATCATGGAGATTGATGCAACGAGAATAATAGAATCGCAAGCAAAAAAAAACTGTCAGAAATTTGATAAAAATTGATAAGACTGTAAAGAGGTTTTGATTTTTGTGGAATGCAATTTGTCTGCGATGATGGATTGATCGTCGATGAAATTCAAATAAATAAATAAATGACGGCTAACCTTGTGATGAGAGGGATGTCCGTGAGCAGATGAGTGATTGCCAGCTGGAATTGAGGCCAGGTCCTCGATGGTGAGCTCTGCCAGTTCGTCGTTGCCGCCGCTGCAGCCACCTAAGAGTCCTGCACCGCAACCCCCAACATCCCTCGAACTCGCAGACGGCCTCTTCTGTACCCTCCTCGAGCCAGAATTTACGAGCTCCTTCACACCCGATAATTCTCGTCTGGAGCCACCCACGTACCTAAATAAATGAATGAAAAAGAAACATGGAACGTGGCCATTTTAGAAAGTATTCACGAAAGTAAAATGAATTATTAACAAAAACATTTTTTATCGTGTTTTTTTTACACGGGACGGAAATAAAAACAATGAAAAATCATTGCCATTTTAACGAGCGGCTCAATTACATTTAACGATTTCTTCATCCATCATCTGGCAAAATTGTGACAAATACAAATTGTTATTAGAAAACGTACCGATTTCCTAATTGAATGATTATTTCCAAAAAGACTTAATGTTGAATGCTAATTTAATCGGTATTTCTCGATAGACGATTCTTTTTTTCCTTCACGTACATTATTTGCCGCGTAGTTTGCTTGGAAATTGATTTAGATGCGTTGAAAAGGTAACGAAGGAAGAAGATTTATAATTGGATGTTGACGATAAAATTCGTAACAAGAAATCTGCTCCATTCATCAAACGGTTCCTCTTCCACGATTCCCACTTTCTGTTTCTTTTTTCCTAATTAATTGTCACGATGAAGTGCGGAAAATTCGAAGAATATTCATTCAAGAGTCGCAAGAATAAACTCGAGTTTGCCAAAACTCCTGTCCAGAATCGCTCACCATGCAATCTTTGTCGCGTCTGATAATAATATTTTTTTTTGTACCTGTGAAAATCGACGTCTGGCAAGATCTACAACCTCTTTCCTGCTCTCCCCCGCTCGAGGGGGCTATGAAAGTAATGGACTTTCGTCGGAATATCTTTGGTTGTGCCGGATGGGCGAGGCAAGATAAAAGTGAAAAGAAAAAAAAAGTGAAAAAGCCTCTTCTTCTTGCTGCAGGGACGCCGGACGGGATTGGAGCTTCGGGCTTTTCGTGTCCTTCAACTTTTCTCGTACAACTATTCGTATTCGTTCCTATATGTGGGCATTCGTCATTTTAAAGTAAAATATTTTTCGATCATCTTGTATTTTTGATTTATCACGATTTGGAACATCAAATACGAATGATTCCATTTGTTTAATTCAAAATTGAACGGTTCCATTCAATTCAATGTCATTTGATCTCAAAAATTGAAAGGATATTTTTAAACCCTAAATTTCACCCCACATTGAAAATTTCTGTGAGAGATTGATGAAATGAAACTTCGGCTTCCTTCGGTACTGGCTCATCGAGTACAAAAGCTTCGGATGACAAGCCACAATATCCCGAAATACATTTCTTCGCTTCGATTAGTGAGATTAGAACCCTCAAAGTCAATCCACTCCGAAATTCTTCCTGGTTGAGTGAAAGCACGAGAAATCGAATTGAGTAAGTGCTGGACCGAGTCCAAGCCTTTTGATGTCCTTATGACATAACGGCTGACTCACTAGGTCCGGTATCTTTATTTTACTGTTTCATCCTATTCGTATTTTTGTTCTATTTCTATCCTTATTCTCGTGTTGTTTTTTCGACGTGAAAATAAATTCTGCCTCATGAATCGTTTGGGTCCGGAGGGACCGAAAAACGTCCGGAAAACGTGATGCTTTTCTTTCTGTTAGGTTTCGAGAGGAACCTAACGATATTTTTTCGACTTTAGTAGATTATTTTTATTTCCAATAAAATTTGCTGCTTTGTAAAGATTTTATTGTTCGAGAGGATTCTCCGAGTTTTTTATTCTGCCCTTGTTAGAGACCGAGTGTGCTTGGAAAATCGTAGGAGAAAAATAATCCAGGAAAAATACGACTTTCTCCCCCAAACTTCGAACAAATCGATGCGATGCTATTGGATTCTTCAAGTTTCACATTCCCTTTCTCGTATTTCAATCTCGAATCTTGACGATACAAACAAAAAAACAAGCAACCTACAGCGTTTTTGTGTGCCCACAAAAAATATTTCACGTCAGCTTTGCTTCTCGCGAATAACAACAACAACAACCAAAGTGCGCTATTCTCTTTTCCTGAAGTGAAGTAAAAGTTGTCGTAAAAGCCTCGGACTATTTTATACAAACTGTAAAAACCCTCGAGGCGTTAAACTTGTAAAAATTTAAAAGGTTGCACGGACCGTTGATTCTTCCAACGTCTTTTTTTCTGCGTGTCTTACACAACGAGCACTTCCCTTCCTATATTCCTAAGCATTTTTTATATTATCTATTCAACTTTATATTTTTCGTTCGTACTAAACTACACTTTCATTAAATACAAAAATTTAATATTAAAACGAGGCAGCTTTCATTGATTACAAAATTTATTAATTAACAGCACTCATTACAAATTTAATAGAGACGAGAAAATCTCATTTAGAACGATCTTTTGCTAATTAGACAAAATAAAATTCATACATTTTCACGTTTTACATTGAACAATTTTGGCCTCATTCCCATTAAAATGTGTCGATTTAAAAATTCGATAATTAGACATTTAAACGATATGAGAAGCTGAAAAAAATGATGTTCCAAAATTGTATAACTACTGATAATGAAAAAACCATTAAATTTGTCGTAAAATTGAAAAGTCAAGAATTGAAACACTCGAGCTGCTTTTCCATCGATATTCTCTGAGCAAATATTCTTTCTTTCTTATTCAATTACATTTAAATGTATCGTATAATTCGATCTCGGTGTCGTATCGAATTCGAACATCTTGTATCATCGAAACATCCTTGCCACTGTATTACGTTTTCTATGTGTGATGGAATACATTAAGAGTCACCGATGCATACATCAGAGAGCCATACTCGAAGTTTATATGTACGGTGTCTATAGTTCCGTGTCTCGTGCAAGCTACGAGTACCACGACAAGAGTGTATACGTTAGTTTGATATCGTGCAATCGAGAAAGCGCTAAACAGTTAAATTCGCATACACTCGTACGATCTGTACCTTAACGTTCCTATAAATTATACGGTACGTTCGTTCGGTGTGCCGTTGGAAGAAAGACTACTCGAGGCTCAGGACGTTAACCCCATCGTAACCCAGCGAATACAACTAAAATCTTCCGTCCAAACCATCCCCGTTAAGGGGGTTGTGTGCGCTTCGTAAGTCGGAAAGATCCGATTTTCCAATAGTCATCATTTTATTCGGATATATTCACGAGCTATCGGTTCAATTCTCTAACCAAGTATTTTTAGAATTGACGAAGTTATAATTGGACAAAAAATCAAATGTTCGAGTCCAATAAAGAATTTGTTTTTGACTCAGATTTTTCAATTCGTAGAACATTCAAAATGCTCTTAATTTTCCAAATTTTCTTTTACCTTTAGATATACTTTTTGCGAAGTTTATTGTAAACAAAACGTTGAAATATTGGGGGAAAAAAAATCTTAAAAATTGATAATTTACAGTGCAATAATCATGAGCTGAAAAAAAATGATTATGAGGGGAAATTATACCTTTTGTCTTTGTATCCTTGGCCGAGCCACCTTGCCCTCGACTCTTATACGTCAAACGACTTGATTCCCTCTCTCGTTTACCCCAACACATATAAAAACACGCACGAAACATCCACCCTCCATTGTGTCCAAAAAAAACACACACACACACATGAATGCACACACTGTATTACGCTACATGTCCCTGATCCGAATGTGTATATGTATATCAGCGATAAATTGAGTTAAACGCGTAACTCGTTGTGCGTTATTAGGCCGAAGATTCGTTCTTTTTTATTTTGTTAACGGAAGAAATGAAAAAAATATGATTTTGTGCCGTTATTGAAATTTTGATATTGAGAAATAGCCAAAAAATAAGTTTAACATTATTCGAGAAGCGCGATGAGCGATGGGTTCGAAGAAGGTTTGAAAAATCATCGCTGATCGTTTAAACGCGACATTTCGTTAGTACATTTGCACTCGAAGCACCGGCACTTTAGTCTTTGTTTAAATTTTGTTTGTGTAATTGAAAAATAGTATTTTACGTTTTTTTAAAAGTTTATTTTTTTCAAATAAAAACTTGAATAAATCGATAATTAGTGTGGTTAAGAGTTTTTGGAAAGATCGCGATAAGAATGTTGTCTGTTCTTTTGGTAAGGTCCCGGAGGACTATCCGGTAACCTCGACTTTTCGTCGTTTCTCTACGACGAGACATGTCCCCCGGTCTGCGGGTCGCCGCCACCGACCAACCCCTCCCTGATCGGTGTCCGCCGTGCGCACATCCTCAACCTTCCCCCGGAGACGCGCCACGGGATTTTGCGAATTCTCGTTTTAGCCCCTCTACCATTCGGGGGGAAAGTACAATTTCAGGCCGTTAGATAGCGCCACCGCGGGCACAGGGATCGATCGGCATCCTCGAGAACGTCGGGACACCTACGTTCGATGTGAGCTTCCGAGAGATTCTCCCGTGTATTACACAAACCGTTAGTGTGTGTTTGTGCTCCCGGAGAGAGCGAGAGAGGGACAAAGAGACAGAGAGAGGCTCGCGAGGTTGTACAATCGTGTACAGCGAAGCCAGTCTCGATACTGACACAAAATGGTTCACGTGGCGCCATCTATTGTGCAAAAGGTATAAACCACCCTTCCGACAAAGGGTGAGAAAAAAATGGGTAGCTGAATGTTAGTGGGAGAAGCAGGCGACCTTGGCAACGATGATTTACAGGGAATAAGGGGTGGAAATGCCTTTTTTTCTCTTTTTTTTTTTTCCTACAAGACTAATGTTTCATTTCTTGGAGCTTCTTTGGCTGAGTAACGCAGACAAATTAATAATAAACTTCGCTAACTGTCAAAAGCTTCGGTATTTTTCTCAGACAAATAAATAATTTACTGATCAGAATAATTGTCCACTTTTCTTTACTATCGTTTTCAATCCCCCGATTAAAGGGAGTGTTTCTGTTTTTCCACCGACGTTTTATGGGTTTATGTTTGGAGCTGGTCTTAGTAGAGTCATTTCAGACCTTTATTTGTTTTCAAGTATGTCGTTTATGTGCAAATAAATAAGCTGGTATATGTTTTTTGTTTTTTTTTTTATAACAATCGTTTCTTCTTTGATATGGAATTTATGCCGAGTATGAATAATGGAGTTTACAAAACAAAGCAGCGTTGCTTTAAAATACGTACACGTATATATTTGGATTCATTTTTAAGGACATAGCGTCGGTATTGTTGGGGATTCTGGTCGATACAGTTGTTTTTGTTCCGGACGGTAAACTCGGCCGGGGATTTAACAATAAGATGGTGAAAAGTACGTGAATTTATGAACAGAAGGGCCGATTCGTTTGAATAACAAATACCACGATAAAATGCATTATTCATCGTTTTGACTTTACTTTACATCCCCAACGTCTTAAGCTTTAAATACCGAATGTTCCAGGGCTTTGAGACTTCATTTTTCAATCGATATGAGCCTTTGTACACAAAGTCTTTTCAAACCTGGCTCTGACACCTCGCTTACTCAACAAAATAACATTTCATTAATTAAACATGAGGCTAATGAGAAACAAAGGAATTCTCATTAGCTGATGATTATTTTAGCCATTTTTTAAAGTTATTTTTTCAATAAACATTCATTTCAGGTATTTCCTATTTTATATTGAATTTTGAAAGCTTACGGGATGGAAAATTGAAATCTATTAATATCAATGTAAATGGTAATAATGAAGATAAAACAATGGCAAGATCAAAAGAGCATAAATTGTGAAATGTTATGGAAGAGCAGAGCACAATCGTAATGTCCGATAATCGAAATAGCTCGTTCCTAATTTGAGAATGCTTCTCCTGTAATGCTCCATTTTGCTGCTTCCTATGTGTATAAATATATGTAACGTATCTGTCTAGCTGATAATGTTGTTCCAAGCCAACGACGATGGAATCGGCCGAAACCCAGAGAGAACCATATGCTAACCGTGAAATGGGAAGCAGAAGCATATCCGTGGATGGATGCTCTGGGCTGTTGGTGCGAATAAGGACAATGCGAGGGTGACAAAAGACCGAGAGGAAGAGAGACGGAGAGAGAGAGAGAGAGAGAGACTGGCGAACGAGAAGGACGAGCACGTTTGTCGGTTATCTTCACCAGAACACCTCATCTCGCTGCTCACCGAGGATTCAATTCTCGCTTCTCGAGTCACACTCTACCAGAGACATATTCTCGCCCGAAGGACACGAACGAACAAACCCTCTCCTCCAGGAGCTTTCGAAATTCTCCCATCCCAACGTTCAACAGAAATTCTAGTCTGGCATTCAATTTCTCGGTATGATATACCAGCCATCGAGATTCGTTCGGGACAATAGAGAATCCTTGCAAATCAAACGTGAAGACCGTCAAGATTTTCACATTCTGACGACTCTGACATTTATTTACGCTTGAAATATTCACACGTACATCACGAAACGTGAGAAATATGATTGATATTGTTGATTATTATCTCTCTTGACTCTTTTTCACCCCGGATCGAAAGTCAAGTAAAATCGAGTTAATAATCTTTTATTTTTATATATTTACTGCACGAAGAGAATTGAAATTGAAAAGTTATTGTGCAGCAATAGAAACGGTGGACAACTTTAAATTTTTGTGATTATTAATAGGTAAAATGCAAATTTTCATAAAAATAAAATCAAATTTTCTACATTGTACATCAACTTTGATTTGATTTTCATGAAAATTTGCATTTTGCTTACCAATAATGACAAAAATTCAAAATTGTCCCTCGTTTCGATAACTGCACCGTCATTTTTAAATTTCAATTCTCTCCCCGTGGGAAATACTAATAAAAGCGGAAAAATAATTGAAAATATAACGACGAAAAGTAAGCAGATCAGTGTTGCAGAATTAGCTCGTCGGATAAAATTTTTCTTTGAGAAAAAATAAATAATTCCTAGCTTTTATTTAATCGAGATAATTCGAGTTAATATTGGTAAACGTTGTTTCAAATGAATCGTCGTCTAAGAGATCAATAAAAGTTGGCTATGAAAACCACATGTGTTTTTTCTTCAAATTATCTCTGGAGTCTTAATTCCCCATTGCGCTAAATCGAATTAAGCGATTGAGGGCATTACTGCGGGACGAAGCTTCGGAGTATTGCCTTTTAAGTTGCTCCGATCCGGTCTCCCCTCGGAGATCTTCGGATCTGACGTTTTTCCTCGCTTCGTCGTTTACTGCCACGTGTTTGTCTCGTCCCCTACGGAAGATTCGTAAACGCTCAAATATGCCACGAGTTCCGTATTGCCTTTGTGTACCGACGAGTGCGTTCGGCACGTCTTCTTGTATATAGACTGATCTTGACGAAGAAAAGTTTCGCGGAGAGGGAATGAACAAGTGGAAAAAAAGTCATAAAGGAGAAAAGGAAGATCCGGAAATGTCGTTGTCCGTTTATATAGGTATATGTTGTCAGGAGAGCGGAGGGAAAAAGAAACGGATATACGAACGGGAATAAACAGAGGTAGAAATATAGTGGCCAGGAAATGAAGCTCAGAGAAAATGTGAGAGAGAAGAAGAAAAATAAATGTACGAAGGAAAGCACATCGCAGAGTATATTGAATTTCCGAAAAGCGCGTCGAGTTTCAAGCGGATGATACGAGCCCTCCTTAAAGGCTGCTGCGATCGAGTTAGGTGCGCCTCAGGAATCGTTTATAAAGGGTGGTAGGAAAGGACGACGAAAGACGAACCATCCGGTGAGGAGTATACTATGCGTGCCGAGGGTCGAAAAAGGCGAAGACGGGGGAGAAGAGAAGCGAGAGTTTGAAGCGTTACGAAAACAACGCTTCGGGGCTCCATGGCGGAGGGTCTGCACCATGGACGGGTGCCAAAACAAGAAGAAAGGGGAAACAGGGCGAAGGGGATGAATGCTGAATTATCATTGAGAAGCATTATGCGGTGAAAGCTGAAAATTGAGTTCCAAACTCTCCTTGACTGTAAATATTTTTCATTCTTTTCTATTTTTTCTTCTCAAAGGACATTAGTTTTCATGGAAAATTCATTAAATGTTGGCTTTGAATAATGCAGTTTTAATTGCATCCGGTGCCTCGAAATTATTTCGAGTAATAATCTAATTTTGTCTTTAACTCTGTTGAAGAAAATGTCCTAGAGAGAAAAAAACTTGTGAAATTTTAAACTGCAATTAATAATGTGAAATGGAATCTACGAAAAATGCACATTCTGCTGTCCATTGTTCAATCTCAGCTGCTATCTCTTTCGTTCCTTTGGTTCAGCTTTCGTGATTTAAAGAAAAGTCTGCTTTTCAAAAGGAAGGTTGATTGAAAGGAGGAAAGTCCGGACTCACTCGGGTGAATCTAACGGAGTTATCCTATTGGAGAGACAACCGCATATATTCCTTGGCCTCAATTCTCTACAGAACGAGAAACTAATTTGTTTGTACCGATACAAAGGAATCTCAAATAATCTACGTGGATTAATTCGTTTCGATTCTATCAATTTTATTTCCGAGAGCGATTGAAAGGAACGAAGCAAAGTGAGAGATAACGTTAATTCAACTTTTTTTTTTATCAGACAAAGGTGGCGAATTTCTACCCTTACAATCGTTGAGTCATTTGCTCTCTTTTCCTCTCAAACACACACACTTACAGACGACTACACGAGGCTGTACGAGGTCCAATTAACGTTTCTGATTGATTTGACTGACAATTCGAAATGACAGTGTTGGTTGGATCGTCGACAAAAAAAGACAGCGGAAAACGTCACGTAAATTGAAGAACTAATTAGACGGTCTCGAGATTCTGGAAACGTTCCCATCGACTAATTCGAGCGTTTACTTTTTCAATCGAATTAATCCGAAGGGAAAACGCGACGCGATAGACTTGAGCAATTACAAACTCACTCTCTTCATTTCTCTCTCTCACTCTCTCTCTCTCTTTCTCCGTCTCTCGTTGCTTTTCTCTCCAATGTACTTCAATAGTATTTCAAGTTGAGATAT
>JABSMR010086655.1:0-12869 GCA_018902295.1 Dusona sp. PSUC_FEM 10030013 | reverse complement strand
GGATCTGTTGAAATACCTTGCTAAAGATAATGAAATTAGCATGTAACGTTTTTTCAAATACCACAGTAATACCAACATCCGCTACAGGAGGATCTGTTGAAATACCTTGCTAAAGATAATGAAATTAGCATGTAACGTTTTTTCAAATACCACAATAATACCAACATCCGCTACGATAGAAACATATGGAAAAAACGTTGACTTCATGTTAATTGTTTAAAAAAAAACATTAATTTTTTGGGTGCTCAAGGGCCGGTTGTTAACTAACAATATTATCGACAGCAGACTATTTCGATGGAGTTGCCTCCGTCTTAAAAAAAAAACAAAAAAACTTTCAATCGAATGCTATTTCGAGTGCAAAAAGTGCGGGAAGATAATGTAACAAATTTTTTTCAAGCGTGACCAACTCACGGAAGATAATTATGAGAATCATATGATAACATTGGAGAAGAAAAAATGACAGAAATATTTCGCTTGAACAATAAGACCGATATACAACGTGTAGTCATTAAATTTATCTAAAATAGTAACGTTATCATTATCGTGAAATTCTATTCTGTAAGTAATATCGTCAAAAATATTGATTGATACGAGAACAAGATATCACCAAAAACAAAAATAGGCGTACGTTGCACAAGCGCACTAATATCGGTGTTTCCTGATTTGAGGTTTTTGGTTTCTGAAACCGAATTTTTCGTAACGATGGTTAAAACTAGGGAGAGGACGAGTGAAACATTGAATAAAAATATACGTTAGAAAGGTGAGCGAAATTTTACGATTGATACGAACGAATTCAGTAATTAGCCAATATTAGCTGCCAAAAAGCAAAACCAACCAATATAACTCATAATCAGAATTTTTTTTGTAATCGAAATAAAGGAAGATAATATTTATCTCCTTTTAGTAGGAAACTCCACGATTAGTCGCTTTTGGCTGATTTAAAACGACAACCGATAATTTTCTAAGTTCAGCTAACACAGCTAATTAAAGAAAGAGTTGCTTTTCAAATAATGACAAAAGAACAGAAGCCAATTTAGTAATAGTTCATTACCATCAAAAGAAATACGGTGAAGTATGCGATAGAATACGCTAGACACATGCATTGGAATACCATTTTTTTTAAATGGCCGTACCCATACAAAATATAATAGAAATAAACCGAAACGCATCGATAATAAAAAGCTTCGAGATGAGCATTAGTGATAATTACGCGAACCACAAAATTAGCAGCCCAACAAACGAAACATAAAAAATATTTGCGATCGACATTTAATTATACTTAGCTCATGTACGAGATCAATGATTTTCAGCCTTAATTCACTTGAGTACAGCAAATAAAACAATGAAGGAAGTTTGGAATGAACAAATAAAATAAACACTACATAATCGTAAAATTGGGGAGATGGTGAAAAAAAAATAATTTCCTCTTCCATCGAATAAGGAACATTTGTTAAGTAATATTAAACGTGGAATTTCGAAGTGGAACATATCGATCTGTATCGCAAAATTATTTAGAAATATTTTTTTATCGACAATGAGACTTTTTGGGAAGAAGAGTGACGTAAAGAAAAATTAAGAATATAGGCAAAAAATATTACGTGATATAAGCGCGAGCACGCCTTATTCACAATGCAACAGAGTTTAGAAATAAAGATCGAAGTTTAAGAAACCCGACGATTTGTTTATTAAAACGTATTTTCGAGTTTCATCGAAATCGTAATGTCTGAATGGATTTTTGCTTTATTTCCAGTTCTACCGTGCAAAATGGTCTTGAAAACTTATCGGTGAATAAATATCTCGATAGATTGTCGATTAAATATATCTCAAATTTCGTATTTATAAAAAAGAAACGAAGCATGAGGTCTCATTAGAATGATAAAAATGACTGCCTCGAATATCCAAGGCAATGAAAGAAAAATAACATTCTTTCACGCTAATTACTTAACACGTAATTGTATTTCAAAACTGGTTTTTTTTGTTCAATCTTGAAGCTAATCCCTATTCGATTAATAAATTAATGAAATTAAATGGGAACCGAGAAATTTTGGGAAAGAATAAGTAAAACTCATAAAAGCATCAATTCAAAATTGAATATTCGATACATTAAAGAAAAAGACACACAAATTGATTGCGAAATGATTACAGAAATATTTGCCCATTATTTTTATCCCAAAATTGTTCGGTCCATACAGGCTTTAACGTTGTACTAATTGTTAAGTCATACAAAAACGCACACATAGTTTTTAAGGGTTTTTATAATGGTGATCTATGGAGAAAATTATTATTTTTATTCGGTTTTTAACATATTTCCCAAAAATTTCTCTGTTGAAAGATACTATCAACAATGGAAGTAATTAACGAAGTATTGAACATGTTTCAAAAATGACTAAAATATCTTGTGTAACTTTATTGATGACAAAGATGTAAAATCTTCGAACTTTTTTTTCACTTACAAATTGAATTCTTGTAGGACACCATGATACTTGCCGAGCCTTGTAAATATTAATTCAAGTTTGTAATGAAAAAAAATATCATCGCTCATTCGTGAATACGTCGTTTTTAAAATGAAATAAATGAAAAAAGAAAAAAAAATTAACGAAAAACATGAAATTGAAACATGAAAGATTTCCGATATTGCTTGACTTCGCAGTCAACATTCTTTAATGACGCTTCGCAAAGTGTAAAACGATTGAATGTAACTGAAGAAGAAAAAAATAAAAAGTCACACTCTTGAAAAGCGTCAAAAAAGTGAAAGAAAAAAGCGAAGGAAATTGGGAGAAAGTTAAAATTCGTAAATACATACGTATATATAATACATTTAAGTAATTAGTCATATCACGTTAATTTGTAAGAATATTTTATTTATAAAAAAAAATTCACTAAAACACATGATCATCGTGTATGCGATAATTTTAACGAAATTATTCATTTAAATGCTTAAGGCAATTACGTTATCCGTATATTTTGTAAACAAAAGTTATAATCGACGACGATTAATAAAACTCATAGTATATACAAAAACCGGGCTTCAATTGTTTTAATTTTTTATTTTCGATTAACCCAAGTCCGGAATCAAAATTTTTTGTTGCTCCTCGATCCTGAAAACCCCGTAAAAAATTCCACAAAAGCAAAACCACTGAATCTTATGGTTAATAAAAAAACAAAAACCTATTTATTTAATTCTACATTCAACAAATAAAAATATTCCCAAGAAATCCCAACGGTATATCATTATAAAGGTTACGATAAAATGCAAACCTCGTGATCTCCAAATTAATAAACAGTTTCATTTTTTGTCAAATCAATGTATAATTTTGGCACGACAAATGTTGAGCGTTTACATTTGTGCTTCACCAACATCGGCAGTCTTACTACTCGTGGCTCTGTCATCCTGGCTCTCCATATGTCGTTGGGGATTCCGTTATGACATGAAGGATCATCAAGTAGAGTATATATAAATCAAATACACATATCCCCCCCCATATGTACGGATGTACATAATCACTTGATTCAAAACTTAATTCATTAAAATTCGTACTATTTTCAATATTGTAATATATATTATAATGTCGGATTTTTTAATTTATAACGAAAGAAATATTCCATTGATAATTACAGTGTACCTTCACAATGCAATTCCACATTTAGCCATGCTATTCATTGTATTCCGTAAAAATTTCAGCACTCAGCGGTTTGTAAAAAATTTAAGAAAATTCCGTCATTTTTAAGACGTTTCGAACATTGATATACAGTAATAAATATATCGAAATATTATTAACAAACTGTTTTACCAAAAATTGTTCAGCAAATAATCAGCTGATTTTTTTTGTCGTATGAAATTAATTTCTTGATTTTCTACAATACTTTTATCTTTTTCTTTCGATCTCTGTTTTCGATTTTTTCTAAAGACGGTATTTGAGAAACTATTCGTTCAATGCAATAGAAATTTCGTCCATGCGATATTAAATCTTTTTACAAAGACATGAGCAAAATTTGTCATGTTTTCGTAAATTGTTTAAAGTCTTAGGAAAAGTTTAAAAAAAAAAGAAAATTATCTGAGAAAAAGTCATACGCGTTTAGAATAATCAGCAAACTCGTTTCTTATAACCAGAAAAAAATGGTCTGATTATTTTTTGAAAAATATTTAGTTCGAGCAATTTTAATAACTTTTCAAAATAATTATTACTGAAAATCAATGTTTGTAATATTTTAAAGCTTGCTACATTTTTCAGATTTTTTGTCCAATTGCGATATTTCGGAATTGTGATGCTTAAACGGCATCAACGTATTAAAAATAATAAATTTAATAATGATTTTTTACCTGTTGTAACACTTTATTTGGCAATGAAGGATTTGGCCTGGAGTCTAAATTAAAAAATTAATAGTCCATCAACCAAATAAAGCTTGGATAAAAAATTAATACTTTTTGCCATGTCGTTTATTACATGGTAATAACAACATTGAACATGGTGTTTCTCGGTCACATGAGATTCAGTTGTGACTATCCTCACCTGGATAAGAAATGAATAATTGAGAAGAAATCATGTGGAAAACAAAAGGGCGAACGAATTTCTGCCGTATAATTACAATATCTATATTTATGGGCAAAAATAATGCACATCAATACTCCTGATAATAAAACACTGATTTAAATCGTGTTCAATATTTTTATTATCACTATTATTATTTTTTTTTCATATGAAATTCGTGTTTAATTGTGAGTTCCGGTGTCGGTATAAAAGGGAAGTCATCATTTACTCCAGCTGAATAGTTTTTTTTTTTATCGACCGAAGATAATTGGAGAATATTTTCGGGCTGCATGAGAATCACGCGAGAGGTAGTGTCGCTCTCATTCATCGTGTATTTCGGATTTCGTCTAATCGAGCATTCCGTGATTCCGTGTACCCGGTGAATTTCCTTTCGTTACATTCTACTGCTCTTTGCCAATTAGCGAATATCGAAAAAGCCAAAATGATGAACTCATTGCGTCTCGTCACACGCCAGAATGTCCATCAACTCCGAAAGTTTCACAAATGGTTAGTTATTTCTATTGACACATCTCGTTTAAATTTGATTTTTATCAAGAACTGCTTACATAACCTCGCTTTTTTTTCCTCTAACCTCAAAAACTTCGAATAATTTTATTGAACAAAATCGTTTATGCACAGTGTCACGTACTGTCAAACTGAGGCAGCTGTAGCTGTCGAAAAGATGACGATTCCAGTCCCCGAAGGTGTCGACAAACCTGTCAGTCCAAAAATCGATAAAATCGCCAATGATATATCGTCTTTGAACCTTATCGAAGTTGCGGAGCTCAGTGATTTACTCAAAAAAAGACTTAATCTCCCTGATGCACCTGTTATGCCCATGGGAGGTTTTGGTGCATTCAAAAGTCCGGTAAATCATCCAAAATTATTAATAGAATTATTTCAATTTTAATACCTATTGCATTTTACAGTTTTCTAACTAAGCAATTACTGTATTGTTTGGCAATGTTGATTGTGAAGAATGAATTAAGAAAAATTTAGACAAATTATTGAATCGAAATTACATTTTTTAATGAATTAATTTTCAAATTCTTTGATTTCTCTAAATTTTCTCATTTTTATATTTACCAAAAATTATTCAAAATAAATAACATTTATTTTCTTCAAGAAAAAAAACTGATTAGTTGTTAAACAATTTTACAACTTTTTTGCATCGTTTTCAAAAATCTTTGCTGAGCTCGTTTGAAGAAGTATAAGTGAATGTTTTGAGACATTTGTTAAATCTAACAAAACTGAGTTTCAAAAAAGTAACGCTAATGATCTCTTCATTTTTTAGGACGCGGATGAAGACGTCGCACCGCAGGTGGTGAAAACATCGTTCACAGTGAAACTGATAAAATTCGACGATAAGCAAAAAGTAGCACTGATCAAAGAAATCAAGAATCTTTTACCCGGAACGAATTTAGTTCAGGTAATTTTTACGACGTGGTAGTTTGGTTAAAAAATGGTTTTTTCGCAAATCTACTGTTTAAAAAATAATGAAATTTATGTTTTCTTGAACAGGCGAAAAAGTTCGTGGAGAGTATACCGGTAGTGGTCAAGTCAGATATTCCCAAGGAGGAGGCAGAACAATTGAAAGAAGCAATAACCAAAGTTGGTGGGGAGGTCGAGATTTCATAAGTGCGGATTTGAAAATGAAAATAAATATGATACCTTGTTAATTTATCGATACATATAAACGAACAAGGAAATTAAAAAAAAATTGAGTGTTTTTCTTTCTCTTTTAATTACGAATAAAACTTTGATACTTGAACTATTTCATTGTTATAGAATTATGTAAGCAACGTTCAAATGAATTGATTCAATAAAATAAAAGAGGATTATTAATTTAACTCCGACGCCCATAACGTTATCGTGATCTACAATCGGTAAATCTCATTGATTCTTATCTTCGATGATCGACAGTGGCGCCAATCGTTACTTGAAATTCGTTTCACAGAGGTTTATCAACGACCGGTATTTATGCCTGAACGATCGCAAGTTAATGCATGCATCGCATCGTGTCAACACGTTATTACAAATTATACCGGAATATGAGTATATTTACACAAAAATTCGACCCAATAACCGGGTGTAGTGCGTGGGAAATGCAAGACCCGGATTATGATTATCATCAGGAAGTCGCGCGATCGGCTTTTGCTGATATGCTTCACGACCACGAACGCGTGAGTTTATATTTTTGTATACTTTTTTTTCTTCAATGAACCCCTTGTATCTTGCAACCACGTGTTTATCTTCGTCTGCTCCCGATGAATTCAAAGCGTTTTTCCTCCACCAATTAACACTTTCGTTAATCCCTTTTAGACGTCAAAAACAATACAATACAACCATCCACAATAATGGATTTTTGGTCCATTTACAATAGGACCAAAAATCCGATATTTTATTTATTCATTATTAATACATTTTGATTTTTCCCCCATGCATTTGTATGATCTCTGACAACACTCCGTGTCTTGTTTATAAAATTTTTCATTCTTGCAATTCGACGACACTATTTTCTAATGCTATTTGCTCCAATGGTTTAATTGCAATTCCATTGTTATTTTATTAATGAGAATTTTACTGTTATTTACGTAGAATGAAAAATATTACATCGCATTGAAAGCGGCAATAGAAAAAAAACACCGAGAAGGTCAGAAGGCTAATGTTCTTGACATTGGCACAGGAACGGGTTTACTCTCCATGATGGCAGCTAAATGTGGAGCCGATTCTATAATCGCATGCGAGGTAATATAGACTAAAATTTATTCAAAATTACATGTAAAAGTACATGTGGATTTACCAAGAAAATTGGAGATAAGTTTTTTTCATAAATGGTACTTAACATTGTCATATTGACAAAGAAACTTTTTTTTTCAATTGTTTATCGGCTATTGTTCTGATAGTACAACGGCGGAGTAATTTATGTGATTATTCTTCATAAGTAAATATCTTTATAGGGCTTTGGACCAATGGCGAATTGCGCGGCCAAGATTATAGAAGAAAATGGTTTTAGTTCTATGATCAAACTGATCCGAAAACGTTCGACCGAGATGACGGTAGGTCAGAGCGGAGATATGCCAGCAAGAGCTAATATTTTAGTCACCGAGGTCTTTGACACTGAATTAATAGGTGAGGGAGCATTGTCGACGTTTAGGCACGCGCAAGAAGATTTGCTAGAAGTAAGTATTGTAATTTGATTACTTGTTTTCTTTGATTAAGAGTTTGAAAAGTAAAGGGAAAAAGATAAGGATCCGGCAGTTTGGTTAGCGTTGAGCAACATATTTTTACTATTTTGTACAGAAAGACAGTTTGGTAGTGCCGAGCAGCGGTACGGTATGGGCACAATTAGTAGAAAGCAATCACGTCCGTGCTTGGAACAGGATAAACCCCTTAATTGATCCTGTGTCGGGAAAAACATTGATCGTTCCACCAAAAAAAACCAGCTCTTGTCCAGGTGCTTCAGCAGTTCACGACATTCAACTAACACAGTTACCAAGAGAATCCTTCGCTCCGTTATTACCACCGCAGCCAATATTTAAATTTGATTGGACCGGAAAGGAACCTCTCGTGTTTGAAGAGACTGTGGCGTTGCGAGGAAAAGCGATAGCTTCGGGCACTGCTCACGCGGTTTTTATGTGGTGGGATTTGACCATGGATTCGGAGAATAAAGTATTATTGAGTTGTGCACCTACTTGGGAACATCCGGATGCCAAAGAGTATATGAAGAATGGATCTAATCTGGAGGAAGCGTCAGATAAAATTCCTTGGCGGGATCATTGGATGCAAGCGGTTTATTATTTACCGGAAGAGCATTCGGTCAAGCTGGACGAAGAGCTCATACTCGTTGGAACACACGACGAATATTCATTTTCATTTAGAACGGAGAAAGAACTGACGAAACTAACAAATGGCCAAGTTCGAGAGTACAAAATCGATCCACCGATTTGCGATTGTTCGTTACATTTGGCATACTCAAGAACTCGCATAGGCCAATTGAACGATGCAAAGCGAAACGAAAAGTACATGAGAGCTTTGCACAAAAAAATCAACAGTGATACTGTTTGTCTTTGCCTCTCTGATGGCTCAATTTTGGGCTTGGCTGCTGCTTCTCTAGGTGCTAAAAAAGTCATTGTTCTTGAACCTAGTTGCCTTTCGCGAAGAACCCTCGACAACTTCGTCAAAGCTAATGATCTCGAATCTCGGATTACAATCGTTGAGTCAATCGATGATTTGCCCGATAACGAGAAACCCAGTCTCGTTTTTGGTGACCCTTATTACATCACTTCCATTCTGCCTTGGGACAATTTAAGATTTTGGTATTTAGCTACACGCTTGGCACCGCGTGTTCCGAGGATACCTATGGCTGCGAAAATTCGAGGTGTCGCCGTTCAGTTCAAAGATCTTCACAAAATTCGAGCTCCTCTCCGTATTTGCGAAGGTTTCGATCTATCAACGTTCGATAAATTCGTACAGGTAAATATTTCTCGAATTCACATTAATTCCGTAGTTGACGACTGTTAAATTGATTCACTTTACGATTTGATATAACTATTTAATTCTTGTAAATAAGAATATTTCTGGAAGGCAAACGATTTTTCTTTATTTTTCGGAAAGGCTTCCAGCGAGATAAGCGACAATCCAGTAGAAGCTCATCCTTTATGGGAATATCCAGGGGTAGCACTGGGTTTACCATTTGATCTCGCACATTTTGATTTGACAACAGATCTCGTGAAAAATCACGTGACAAATTCGTCGGGCAAAGTTCCATTTGATGCGCGAGGTTCGTGCAACGGAATTGCAATTTGGCTCGATTGGGTTCTCGATCACGAAACGGTTATTTCAACGGGACCAACGTGCGATGTCGTTCCGGGACAAAAGATATCCTGGGACTTTCACATGAGACAAGGCGTTTTTTTGTTTAGAAATATAATGGAAATTGACGAAACGAACATACTTAATTGGACGTTCTCACATCGTGCTGAAGAGACGTGGCAGTGTGACTTTGACTTTGATATAAAATCTTGATAACTTTATTCCATCGTCTGGTTACGACATAAGACCGATGTTAAAGTAAATTGTTTTATTTATACTGATACAGTGGGTGATCTAATTGTTAGAGCTACCTACCAAAATTAACAAATTTGGAACCTGAGATATTGTATCAAGTCAATCATACATTTCCGAATTACAATTTTATTTCCATACATGACTGCCCCCTGCCATAAAGCCATGTCACGACACTTTTAAATGAAAAACACGTAAGGGTTTTTTGACTTGTCTAGAAATTCTCGTTTCAGTACTATTGAAAATGTTTGGGAATCGATGAGAAGTTAAATTTCCAGATAAACCATAGCAAGAATCAGTTTTAAAACGTCTGATCGAGGTATGGTACAACTGTGACACGATTGAAGAAAATGAAAAAAATATATATCATCAGATTATGTCTAAATGAATAAAGGCAATAATTGTAGTAGAAGTTTTACGAAATACCGGATATAACATTTTTTCTTGTATTTTTTGTTATTATCAAATTCAACTTTAAACTCAATAATTCAAAAGAAAAAATGATGTTTAACTTTGCTTCAAATATTGAGGAGCTCTTGGTTACCTAAACGGAAATAATTAAAATATGTCAAGTTTCATTAAAATGCTATGAAAAGCATTGGAATTTGCGGAAAAAAAATGTTTTACTTCAAAAACAATTCTGTTGTGATAAAAAAACCACTTCAATGTTAAATAAACATTTGACAATATTTTAACGAATTTGGTTCAAGTCAATTCTCTTAAAGATGTTAAAATGTCTTTCTATTGTTCTTTTTTTTCTTCAAAATAGCTCTATAAATTTCATCGCCTAATGTAATATAAGTTGATCGAAAGAAAGGGTTGTTTTAACGTTACGAGGGCGGCTCAGGAAGCAAACGCAACTGTTTCGATAATCTTTTGCCTATCAGTTTAGGATAAGTATTCTGTTTGATCAGATACTCTTTGCTCTGATGAGTAACCGCACCGTTTTCAAGTTGATATCTGCACAGATACTGCAGTGGTCCGAGCATCGCATCTCTTAGCCATAATTTTCCTTCGAGAAGTGCCAATGAGAGAGCTCCAGATTCCAGTGTCGATAAACAACCTTCGGTTGGCTGTGTTCTTATCACGTATTCACTCGTAGCAACCCCGACGAGCTTGCACGCTCGTAAATACCACAAGGATGGACTCGAGTGATAAATCGCCTAAGGAAATTTCATAAAATATTTTTACATTTCTATTTGTATCGTCAAACGCTCGCATGAAAGAAACTGTTTTTTTAGCTCCAAAATATGTGCTTCTTAATTTTTTTTAATTCAATGTTTTCTAGAAAGAAATATCAAATCTGCAGGACTTTTTCAATAGAGCTCGATACTTAACATTAATAACTTAACAATAAACATAATTGTTCAGTAATTTCTTGTGATTTATCACAGCAAAAAAAATTGGAAACTGAGAATATTTCTTATTATTTATAATTGTACCAAAATTTACGCGTATTACATGAATGACAAATATTTTGTTCACGAACTCAACATCCCATTGAGTCTCCAAAGATAATAAACTTTCTACTGTTAAATCAAACTTTAATGAACTTGGAGTTATTTGCAAGCATTTCATAAAAGTTTCGAAATTCTCTTATTATTTCCATGCAATTTATAGTTATGTTTCTTTTTCGAGAAAAAAACAAAGGCTTATTCAAAATACGATTGAGAAAACTTAGATTTTGTAGTTTGTGTAAACATGCTTGAAATATATATGACGATTCTTACTTTAGCCTGTGGCCAAGTGCCATCCAAAAGAACAAGATTATAAGGTCTCTGTCCACCGACTCCGACCAGCGGAAGTTCGGCAATATTAACGGCATTCGGCGAAGGATATAACAATATCGTATCTCTGTCTTCTAAAATTTTCGCGAGACCCTCGTGCTTCGAAGACGGAAATTTTTTCCCCCTCGAAACAAATTTTTGGTAATATTAATTCAGTATTAAAAAAAATACAAATATTAAGAAAAAAGAAAATTGCAGTTTTGTGGTTTACCTGTAAGTGAGACATTTTCCCGGTTCAAGCCCGAGCGCGAGCATAGGTGCGGTGCGTAAACATCGCTTAACTTCCGCCGGATGTTGAAGTATTATTATACGAGATTTCGGACACAGGGGGTTTTTCGGTAAGCCGGGACACCAGCAAACACCGACCGGTCTCCTTTTATATGTATTAGCAAATTTAACAAAAGTTAACGACTGAAATTGAGGTTAGGTTTCATTTACTCATTTTATTACTTGTTTACGTCACTCACTTGCATTGTCCACATTTGTCTCGCATTTTGGGAGGATCCGCTGGAATACCCGAAAGCTCCTCCCAAACATCCTCCTCGCTCGCCATCGCTTTTTTCCCTAATGTTACGAAGAATACATTAAGCCTGACATTACTTCGACTTTTCAAAATTCGAAATGGCAACAGAAAAATATGCCCTGCTTATCTCGCCCGCACACTTTCAGACGGGCGGCTCTATTGATATTTCGTAAAATCCAGCGACATCAAATTTCATATTATGTATTTACTCTTTGGATTATTGACATATTGTCAAACACAACAAAACCAAATTTCTACGTGAAATAAAGCAGGCACAATATACTCGTGACAAAAATATTATTATCGTGTCTCAAAAGTAGAAGAAAACTCGATTCATTACCATCAGTCGGTTACCATTCAGTTAATCACAAACAGAAACAACTCGAATAAATATTCGACAATGTTCCGATGTACCGAACATTGTCGGTACTACAGCAACGTCTTGTCAAAGGCACTGCTAAACCAATGCAAAAACTTGGCGTGCATTCTTAAGTAAAAAAAGCCCGGGAAGATAAAAAATCAATATAATTAAAGAAAACGATTATTAGCTGCGCAGGCAGAAGAGATTTCCATTTAATATGGAAATATAATACATATTCCAATAACACATATTATTATTAATATGGTTCTCGGGCCAGACAACTACACTATGCGTATCCGCTCAACAAACGATGGTAACATTTTATCAAATTGTTACCAATCAAATTATACTATACAATGAGTGGGTTTTAAAATTTTCATACGTTCGATTCTGAAACAGTTTGCAATGCGAAAGACTTTAGTTATTGAATAACTTGTAACATTTTCTAAAATAGAAATAATAAAACCCTACGTCCTTCATCATACATTCATCAAAAGATCAAAACTCAATATGATAAAAACGTAATAAAATTTGGCGATAACATTCTTTAGCATCAATTACGAAGACACAATTTTTTTAATATTTTTTTCTTCATAATTATT